>PVLC010004759.1:0-82088 GCA_004027655.1 Graphiurus murinus | reverse complement strand
TTTAACCCCTTCCCCAATTCCCACCCCACTCTTTCGCCCTCCCTCCTTCTCAAGTTCAGTTTAGTGATTGACTTTGATATATTTGTGAAAGCACATCATGTGCATTAGGGTGCCCCGCCCTCCAACCCCCGTCCATCACCTTCAGTTAAGTCAACTTCTTTGCTTATCTAGGGTTTCTCCTTTTTCATCTGGAGTCCCTCTTATGCCCCATCTTCTCCCTAGCATCTGCATATTAGGGAGAACATATGCTTTTTTACTCTTTGTGACTGACTAATCTCACTTAACATAATGTTTTCCAGTTGCATCCATTTCCCTGCAAATCACATGATTTTGTTCTTCTTTGCCAGCATTTCTTAAGAGAGCCTCAGCATGCTGAGAACATGTCAGGGACAGGAAAGGAAACGCACCATCCCCTGCATATCCACCTTGGCCCTGCCAATCCCCTGACAGACAGGAGTAATTCCTACAAAAATTAATTGCTATTATACACCTTCTGGTCCATATTTATAAATCCAATAATGTTTCAGAAAATATAGACGGAAGGAGTGAGATGGACAGACTAAAACAAACTGAAAAGTTTACAATAACTTAGTCATTCTGGGCTCATCAGAATAAAATAACTTGTTTAAAGATCACAAAAATATATAATGGAAAAAATTAAATTACATGGCTTTGTGCAGAGAAGTAAAGCAAAATGTTCAACCTGATCATCTCAGCCATTAGGTGCCCAGCAAGGGCCAGAATTATCTGCATGCAGTGACTAGTATTTATCAAGTACTAACTGAGCGCCAGCTGTGGGCCGGCATGTTACAAATCTGTGAAGCAAGTCTTATCATCTCCATTAATCAGCTGAGGTGTGCAGGATCAGAGAGGGTAAATGACTATCGTGGTTGTAGAGCTATAGATGGCAGTCTGATTCACAAATGTCTGAATGTGGAGCCAGACTTCTCCCCAGCCCCCTGCTTCTCATTGGACCTCGAAGTGAGATGTCATAAAATTGTGACCCTTTTGTGCTGTATCATAAGCTCTGAAGCCAGTACTTTTATATATTCACTACATCACCTACTGACAATATATTTTACTGTAATTTAAAAAATCATGGTAAAGTGCAGGTATTTGGGAGCTCAGAGATTCTGGGCTCAGAGTCTTGAGCTGACTTTCTCTCCAGCAGCCAGGCATTCTAGCTTCACCCATAGCTCATGGCATTGTGACACACGGACAGGGAGCTGGGTTTACTGAGGACTGAGGCAGACCAATGGTTACTCACATTGACAGATTCTTTGCCATTAAACTTGACTCGTATCCTTGGCTCCTGAATGACATCCAGGTTGAAGCCTGTGATGGTCAATGGTGTGTGGCCACTAGGAACAAGCAGAGGCTGGGTTAGATAAAAACCCCTTGAACCTGGCGTGGTGACCTTGAACCACTGGGATGCCACTCAAGAGCCACCCTCGTACTGCAGGGATTATGCCACATGGCAGCCAGGTGCATCTCTCCTACCCTCTACCTCACCTGGCTATGCTCCACTCTGGCTCAATGCGCTGGACCCGAGGGTCATCGATGTACTCGAACTGCAGGCTGTTATCCACCCGGGCCCTGTCCACACTCACGGAGACAGGGACCGGGCCCAGCCCGTTGGCTGATGGGGGTGAGACACACACGATCTCATTCATTGACCTCCTGATGGGGAGATAGAAAGACAGTTGAGAAGAAAGGCATGGCAATAAGGGGTGCCCTTTGGCTTGAAAAGACATTCCCCCTGGTCCTAGGGTTGGCGGAGGAAGTGTTCTGGCTCTTCTTTTATGTTATGGCACACACCCCACATCAGTAGCCAGCAGTGCTCCTCTTTTTATCTGAGACCAAAACCTGAGTCGGGATAGGGAGGAAGCACATTGGAAAGGGGGTCAGAGAATGTGGGGGCAGGGACAGGGCTCCATGGGCTTTGGAGAAACTCTTCTTTTTAGTCTGGTCTGTCAGATTGTCAACAAATGTTCACTGAATTCCTTCTATACCTAGTGTTAACCACACAGTTCTTATTCTTGTAGAGATAATAGCGCAAGGAAGAAGAATACTGGGCAAATTGGGTTCTCATCCATGGATTCTTTCAGAATTCTCTTAGGAGTCTCTGCATTCCTAGGACTCCTGGGATTGGTTGACAAAAGTAGGACTTTTTTTGGTGTGTGTGTGTGTGTGTGTGTGTGTGTGTGTGTGTGTGTGTGTGTGTATGGTACTGGGGATTGAACTTAGAGGGAATTCTACCTCTGAGTTACATCCCCAGACCTATTTTATTTTTTTATTTTGAAATTGGGTCTTCTTCAGTTACTGCACGCTGGCCTCAAACCTGTGATCCTCCTGTTTTAGCCCCCCAAATACTGAGATTACAAGTTTGCATAAACAAACCTGGCTGAAATCCAACTATTTATTTTTATGTACAGGGGATGCTTTGAGCATAAGTCTCTGTGCTTTAAAAATAGAGACCTTGCAAGCCCCATGTTTCTCGAGTCATCGTAGTGGGGACTGGATGACTGCTCTATCGTCTTGGTGACTGGAGAGCTCCTGGGAACCTTCCTCATCTGGCACTCTCATGGCCCTCACTTCCGGTTACCTTCAGAAGTAACCAGCCCCTCTGATATATAGGACATAAACTGACAAGTGGTATGCATTTCTCACAATGGCTGGAAAAGTGTTTGGGCCCAGGAGGGTGTGATGTGGCAGGCCCATGCGTGAGCAGGCACAGGAATGCACATGCACATGTCCCAGACGTAGTCTTCTAGTTGGCCTTCAAATTCAGCTTACCCATAGAACTCGCAGGTCTGGTTGCCCAGGTACACTGCCACACTGCTCCCAGCACCAAGGTAATGGCCTGTGATGGTCACCATGGTGCCTCCTGACTCTGGTCCTCGGATGGGGTTGAGTGACAATACGGAGGGGTTCTTTGGAAAGAAGCAGAGAAATGTTCACAGCTAAGGTTGAAGGCTAGACCTAGTCCCTAGTCCGTAGGGACTCTCTTCATGCTGGGAGTGGAAGTGCTTTTCCTGTCCTTTGCAGTCCCAAATGTTCTCTTTGTGGCCAATACCCTTTCAAAGGGTCTTTAAGCATGTCCAGGGAAGGCAGAGGGCCACATATTGGAATTAATTAACTCCCTTGGGGAGTCTTATGCTCATAACATTGAAAGGAAAGCAGAGGTGACACTGACTAATCTGACAATTAGTTTACAAATTGAGAACAATTTGAAAATGCTTCTTTATTTAGAGCCTGTTCTGATTTTTTGGCATAAAATCAATAAGGCTGAATAAAGTGTCCATGCCTAGGGTGGGCTGCTGGGAGGCTATGTTCCTCTATGAATGGCCCTTGTCCATGTCCTTCTCTGAGCATATGAGAATTCCTGGTTCTGAGAGCTGTAGTACATTTTAGACATGGCTTCCTCAACTCCCACCAGAAGGCAGGCCACTAGCTAGGACTTTCTAGTAAGCTCACCAAGTTGTAACATCAAGCCTCAAGATTAGAAGAGAAGACATCTAGACAGCCTGAGCTAGACAAGCTGACCAAGTAGCTATCCTAAATCAGAAAGGATGAGCTTCTGCCTGGATGACAATGGGAGAAAAGTGCGTTTAACTGAGCAACAACACAGTTATGAATTCTAGTCTGTGTTAGCCACTCACAACTGTGGGTCTCAAGGCAAGTTTCAGGATCATTCTGGATATCTGTTTGCTCCCTTGTCTGGTGAGGAGGGAGGCTGCCTTTTCTCTAAAACCCCTCCCAGATCTGACGTCTACAGTTCTCTCCCCATCTCTTCCTTCCATGTTTGCCTCTCACCCGCCCTTGGCTGCAGATAGGCTGCATCCCTCTCCATTCTGAGAGAGAAAAGTACAAAAGGTAACAATGACAAGATGAGAAGACAGAGTCTGGAAAAAACTAAAATAGGCCGTAAAATGCTTTAGAGGGAAGACAATTTTGCAGTCTAATGATTTTTCAAAACTCTTAGCAAGGCTGGTTTGACCCCATCTGCTAGTGTTAACACTTTTTAATGAAGTATTCGATGCGGCAATGTAAGTTAGTGTTAGAAGAAGGACTTCCGGGCCCCAGAAGCAAGTTATTGATTCGGTATGAATTTAGCCCCGGCAGACTTCTGGGCCTCCAAAGCAAATTATTGATTCTGTGTGAGTTTCGTGCCAGTCTTACAGAAAGCCTCTGTGATTCTACTACCTGATGCTTGAGCACAAAGAGATGTTTTCAGGAGTGGGTATACAAACACAAGTGTGTGTGTAATCACACTGACAGTCCTAGGCCCACCTCTCTTGGACAGAGGTGCATCCTGCCAGATTTCAGTGACTCTTTCAGATTTCCATTTCAAATATCGTTGGCAGAAAACAAAGCATGTGGATAAATACAGACCCATTTAATGAGGTCCCTCAGATGATGTGTCCTCACTAGGCTGGGATTAGTCCATGATATCACATCAGAGGGATAAAGTGTGACCCCCCCCCCCATACACCCATGTCTAGGATCCACTTTCTAAGAAAGGCTTGATTTTTACCTTATTTAGAATTCGGGGACCTGTGGCCCTCTGGGACTGCAAAGTCTCTACAGCCCACCTACCAAGAAGAAGCTTGCAAGCAGTGAGGCCAGAAGTTTCCCTTTCTGGTCTCCTCTGTGGTCTGCCAAAAGCCTGGTGGCACCTGGCTTGGGAGGGGCATGTGGGTCTTCCTGGGGGAAGTCTGGAGTAGATGTGAGCCCTTGCTGGGCACCTGCAGCCCAGCCTCTGTACTTACCACAAAGGTATATTGCTGATGGGACTTGGTCATGAACTCTGGCTTGCACTCGCCAATGCACAGGCGCACGGGTCCAGAAGTGGTGCCCACCAGGGCATGGCCCATCTCACAGACGATCCTGAGGACAGAGAAAACCTTAGAGTAAGAAACTTGGCAAAAGCTGCTACCCTAGTCATAGCGAATGAGCCATCACAATCTTGCAAGAGGGCTGGACCAAGACTCAGGTTGGTCACCCATCTAGCTGTGTGACCTTGGGTACAGTGCATTTCCTCTTTGGGCTTTAGTCTCACTTGTGCAGTGGGAGGTTGGATTGGAACATCTGTAAAGCCCTGTGTGCCTCTGGCACACTACCTTGCTGAATTCCATAACCAGTCCTGTGGTCCCTGGTGCCTAGTGCAGTGCTTAGCTTTGGGTAGGTTCCCTGTATTTGTGGACTAAACTGAATGTTCAACAGAGAAATCTAGGGGAAGCAATTTAGTTGGCATTCTCTCCTTTGTAATTAGCCAACATTGCAATACTCCTAAAAAGCAGGTGTGGATCTCTGTGCTTAGTTGATTCAATTGTGGTTTGTTTCCTGCAGTGGGGTTTTTAAAGGGGATAAATAATCTGGTGAGACAGTGAAAGCTCAAAACAGGAGCTCCCAGGAAAAAGGGGCAGGAAGGGGTGGGGTGGGGTGCAGGCCTATGACAATAGGTGGAGGCATAGGAGGTAGATGAGTTCATTAGATCAGCAGTTGACACCAGACTCCCACTTAATCAAGGGCTGAACACACTAAGCTGGTAGGCGAGAGGGCGACACGGCCTGGGTTGGAAGTCACGTCTCACACTAACAGGAGAGCTGGAGGGAAGAGGTGTACAGCCTTCTCTCCCGCAGCCCCGATCAATACCCCCAGCGGTGATTCCCCGGTGCCTACGATAAGTGACACAAGCGCATTTAGACACTGGTTGCCTTAGTCACAGCAGCCTTTGAGAAAGGGTGGGCAGCTGGAGGACAGGGGAGGGCCTGAAGAAATCAGGTTCCTGGTGGTACTGCTTGCCTGGAATTGCAGGGCCGGGTAGGAAGGGAGAGGTTCCCGCCAGGCTCAGCAAAAATAAGGCCAGGAATGGAGGGAGGGAAGGACTTTTCTTGCCTTCCCACACCATTTAAGAGTTCTGTGCAGTCTGGTGTCCCTGGTAGGTTTGCTTAGTCGGGAGTCAGAAAAACAGACCCCCTCTCCACTAATCCTCGGCATTATCCTGGCACGGTGGGGAAGATCCGTGTTTAACCGAGCGATGCTTATCTCAATAGCTTCTCTAGGAAGGAAGGTAACTAAACAGAGATTTCATTTCGATGTAATAAAACTTGCATTAAACAAATACGCCGCATGCCCGCACACCCGGCCTGCCGCTGGTCTCCATCTCCTTCATAACCGTTAATCCCAAATAAGTACTTTCACTCCTGGCGAATATTTACTTAACATGCAATAACTGTCTTATTACGTTTAGCATATTAGATGCAACAAGAAAGTACTGAACGTGCACGGAAGAATATTTCTCCCTTCCCTTTCTCTGTGAATAAATAAATTAATTATGAACCTGAATAAACATGATAGTGACTATCAATTAGTATTTGACACGTAACCATCTCCTTAAAGCTCATTAGAGGAGCATTTGAGAAGCTTAATTTAAGGTACAGTGTGCGGTTATTTTCACACTGCTACCTGCTTGGAGTAACAACTCTCCTTCCTGTTCCTGGGCACTGTCAACTGCTGCTGTGTGGGGCCTCTACTCTCCCTGCCCCACTCCCTGCACCCTCAGGGAGCTCCAGAGGAGAATCAAAGATTTGTTGTGGGTGCTGGCGGGGGGGTGGGTGGAGAGAAGAGGAAGAAGCAGGTAAGCCCTTCTCTCTTCTGATCAGGGCTCACTTGGTCACGAAGGGATCATGTAGTCAAGGGTCCACCCTTGGATACAGGGGAGCAATTGCTGAGAAGAAAAAGGGGAAGAAATCTTGGCAGGCCTGAAGTTATGGAAAAGGTGAACCTTAGCCGGGTGTGGTGGCGCATGCTTGTAATCCCAGCATTTGGGAGGCTGGGATCGGAGGATCCAGGTTCTCGGCCAGCCTCAGCTACCTAGTGAGGCACTCCGCAACTTAGTGAGACTCGGTTTCAAAATAAAGAATAAAAAATAGGGCTGGGAGTATAGCTCGGAGGTAGAATGCCCCTGAGTTCAATCCCCAGTACCACAAAAAAAAAAAAAAAAAAAAAAAAAGTAAAGGTGAACCTTCACCATGAACAGGTGAAGGTCATGGCAACACTGATGTTCTTCGGCCTATCTAGGAAAGGAGGAATTCTTGTCTGGCCCTGTTCATTTCTCCCTGTAGGGGGTTAACCATGGGCTGGGGTCTCTTGGCACAACTTTCCTAGGAGATATATATATATATACACATATATATATATGTGTATGTATATATATCCTATGAAATATACATTATATAATATGTTATATATATTAATAATATAGGAAATATATTTAATATATTAATAATATATAAAATATTATATATAATTATATATATTTACTTAGCATTCCTGTTCTAAAGGATAACCTTTATGAGTTAGGCACCTTGGAGAAGAGGGTGGATATGGATCAGGCTGAGCACCTGCAGTTGGCTCTGAGCATAAGGTAGGGGCCAGGAGCTGGGCTGCAGTGAGGCCCAGAGCCAGCCCAGGATGTCCTCCTGGGCACCTTAGCTGGACCCTTTCCTCACCCAGGCATGAGTTGCTAGAAGGCTGGTCGGTAGTGAGCCATAGAAAAGGATGTGAGTAGATAGATCTAAAACCTGAACAAGCATGCTAAGGAAATCAGGCAGCACTGTGAATGAAATCTAGCCACTTCTGACTCTCCTGCCCTTCACTTCTGGGACCCTGTGCCTGCAGGGCAGGATGGAAAGATCCTGGGTGTGTTTGGTGCAAGTACTTGTTCTCTGAGCTCAGGGAGCTAGAGAGTTAAGAAGCATGGGTGGCTGCAAGGAGTGGAAGGGGTCATACAGGGAATGAGTGTTATGCCACAGCCGATTTTGCACTTTAATACTAACAAGAGCCACAGGGTACCAACGGTGGGAGGTGCTCCACCAGACGGGAGTGAGTATCACCCTCAAGTTCCACTCCAGGAAGGTCTTATCCTCTCCAGTTTATAGAGAATGAAAATCAGCCTCCGAGGTGCTAAGTGACTTGTCTGCAGCCACAATTGCAGTAAGTACAGAGCCCTGATTGAAATACAGGTTAGCTTGGCTCCAAAGTTCATGCTTTTGACCCACTCTGTTCTACTGACACTGGATTAATGGAATGCTCTGGAAGTCTTTCAGGGAGGGGACAGTAGAGACATGGCAGTAATGATAGAGGTGAAGTTTTTGGCAGAGGGCGGTGGGGACACCCCGCTGGTTTCCTAAGGCTCTGAGAGTTAACCATTGTCTCCCCTGCCTCCTTAGTTGTGGACCACCGTGGGCAGTGATGTGCACCCCTCCTCTTCCTCCGGGCTTGGAAAACTTGATCCCGTGGTTTGATTCCAAGGAGCCTCCCACCTTCCCTGTCTCCTCCCTGTGTTCCTAGTGACCCTTGGGGCTCCGTATGTACTAGCAGGAGGCACCAGCTAGAGATGTCTGCATTCTCTTGTAAAATGAGGAGAGGGACCAGACAGCTGTCCATCTTCAATATCTGAAGACTTGACAGCTGGTTGACAGGGGAATTCTGGAGACTCATCAGTGCCGCCAGTAAGCTTTCCAACGGTTGTGTGGCCGATTCCACGGGGCATAGGGCTTCAGTATCCTAAGGACCATGGAAGTGGTTATGGAGACCATCTATTCCTACATAATATTTTTCAGATCAAACATTTGAGTATCAGGGTGCAAAGTGACTTGCCCAAAGTCACCTAGCCCATCAATAGCCAAGCTAATTCTTGACCTCTGGTCTCCTGGTCTTAGCCTTATCCCCATACCAGGCCATCTCTTGGGGACTGGTGTGTAGGGTGCCTCGCTCTCTGAGAAGGGAAGCACATGTATCTTGGTTCCATCTGGCCATGTCTGAGTTCACAGGTATAGCAGGTGAGAGAGAAGGGGTCAGAGGACCTGAGCTCAGTCTGCCTTGTGCCCAGCCCCTGTCCCGAGAGGGGATGAGCTGCTACCTCAACCTCCATCCCACTGCCCAGAAAACGTCCTGTGCCTGAATCATCTGGCCCTCCACAGACCTGTGGGGTGCTGATTGTAGGACTAAGCGGGGCCCTTTAACCAACATTAACCTAATTGCTGAGTGATGGATGGCACGGCACAAGCATATGGTGAATCATTACTGTGCCCGCTAATCTTGCCTGCGCCCGGGACTCTACACTGAGCCCGTTTAGCCAAATTCATCTCTTGCAGACATCTGTAACGATTGTGCCTGCTGCTCACTGCCCGGGATGGAGGCTTTAATGATGTTAACAAACTCTGAAACCTCGAGAGTGCTAATGAGTCTGGCACGGCTGGAAATCAGGGCTGCATCCAGCCAGGCACAGGGTGTGCTCACTGCCTCCTGCCTGCCCCCATGCGTGCCCGAGGAGAGGATGGTGGCGTTTTTTAGGGTCACCACCAGCTTCAGCAAGAGTCCCTGTGGTGGCATTCACCTCCTGCCCCTCACCCCAGGCTCTTCTCACATCCTCACTTCCAGTTTATCTTGGTACTTACTTCCATATTGCCCTGGGTGAATGCAGTACATTTACTTCATAAACAGAACTCAAATTCCTTACATTTGTATAGCACATTAGGCTGATGAAGGTCAGAGAGACTGGACAGCTTGCTAAGGTCTCAGGGATGATCAGTAGAGGAGCCAGGGCTAAAACACAGTTTAATTCCAAATCTCATGAGTTTCTGAAGTCCAGCTGCCCAGGAATTTGTACTTCTCAGCCGAAAGTCTGATCCCTCCCACCCCTCTGACAAGTTGGAGACTGGTCTGTGTCCAGAGGCCCAAGGCAGGTCCTTGAGGTCAAGGTGGATCGCGGGGGGGTGGGGGGGGCGGTCAGAGTGGCTGAGTGCTTGGTGCAGTCAGGCAGGAAGCTGGCCACGAGGAGCTCTGCAGGCTCCTGCCCTGCTGCTTTCGCCAATTCCTCAGGCTCTGAAACACTACTTATGTCATTTCCCTTGTCTCTGCGCCTTCATCTCTTTCCTGTGGACCCAGCCAGTTTTTTCTCCAAGACTTACAACTTTATCACTGGGATAAGGTTGTCCATGAAGGATCAAACCTGAAGGATCGAATCTGAAGGATTGAGGGGTTCAAGTCAGTTCTGTCACCTCCTGTCTGTGGTCAGTAGCTGTCACATAGCCCTGAGTCTGGGTGTTCACCCTTCTCTCTCTTCCTGTTCTCTGGACTGCAATGGATCATGGCTACATGAGTCTCAGACCCACTTGCTGTTGAGTCATGGAATAATCGGGTCATTCCTTTCCAGGAGTCTTGCCCATGGCTGTTATGGAAGGGAAAGAGCCCTGGACTAAGGGTCAAGAGACTCAAGTTCTAATTCTGCCTTAGCCCCTTATGCCCTGAATAAACTAGGAGAAAGTCATTTCCCTTCTCTGAGACTTTTGCTCTCTCCTAGTTTGCAAAATGGTAATAGCCAGACATGGTGGCACATTCCTATAAGCCCAGTGACTCGGGAAGCTGAGGCAGGAGTATCACAAGTTTGAGGCCAACTTTGGCAGTCCTGTCTCAAAATAACAAGTAAGCGTGGCATGGTGCTGCATGTCTGTAATCCCAGCACATGGGGTGTGGGTGGGAAGCTGAGACAGGAGGATTGCAGGTTTGAGGACAGCCTCACAACATACTGAGATTCTCTGCAACTTAGTGAGATCCTGTTTCAAAATAATAATTAAAAATGGGCCAAGGGTGTAGCTTGCAGGAGAATACCCCTGGGTTCAATCCTTAGTACTACACACACACACACACACACACAAATAAATAAATAAATAAATAAATAAATAAATAAATAAATAAATAAATAAAATAAAATAAAAAAGGCCCAAGATGCCAAGATGTAGCTCAGTGGTAGAGTACCCCTTGGTTCAATCCCTAATATGGAAAACAAACAAGTGAAACAAACAAACAAACAAACCCCAACAATTTACCCATTAGGGTCCTGACCAATTAAAAATGAGACAGCAACCAGGTGTGGTGAAGTACACCTGTAATTCCAGTACTTGAGAGGCCAAGACAGAAGGATAGCAGGTTTAAGGCCAGCCTCAGAAACTTAGTGAGGCCTTTAGCAACTTCATAAGACCTTGTTTCAAAATAAAGAATAAAATAAAGCTGGAAATAGAGCTGGGGGTATAGCTCAGGGGAAGAATGTCCCTGGGTTCAATCCCCAGTAACACACACACACACACACACACACACACACACACGATGAGAAAGTGTTCTGCTCACTGAAGAGTGCTGATGAAAAATGGAGTGATGCCATTTTTGTGCTTACTATTGAAGGTGAGCTCTCAAGGGGTCAGAGGGCAGGACCTGAGGCTGTAGAGGGCTGCAAAGGGAGGGAAGCCCCTGCTCGGAGCCATCCTCTTGATCATGATTCTCATACCACATGCAGAGCTGTGTCCTCAGTGGAATCAGGTTGGTTTGACTCAACTTCACATGACAAATCAGGCAGAATGATCTGGCCGCTCCCTCCCTTCCTCTTGGGAGGTGTAGCATCCCTCCTTCCACTCTCCCGCCTCCGGCTTTGAGCCCCCTCCTGCCCACCAACTCACAGCAGCGGCCACTGCCAAATGAACACCCCAAATTGGAACATATGTCACTCCTGGAGCCCCATTCGCCTGTCCGCCACTACATGCCTATTTTCTAATTTCCAGCTGACATTTCCCTTAGTGAAATAAATGAATTTGCTCCGGCGGAGGCCCTGCTTGGATTAAGCTGCTGTCAGAGCCCCATGCACCAAACAAATTGTTGCCCGCAGCCCACCATGCAGGAGTTCAGGATGCATTCCAATGGGGGCTGGCAGGAGGGGCCTTGGGAGACCTAGGAGGAGCCTGAGCTGGTCCAGAAACTGGCTCAGTCATGCCAGTGGGCGGGCAGAGACTGAATGAGAGACAGCTTTGGTGTTGGAACCAAACAGAAAGAGATCTTCTGAGGTAGAGGTGGCGTAGGAGAGCCCTGTGAAGGCTTGTGACACAGCCTTCATGGGAGCAGAAGGTACTGGGAGAGATGACTCCCGGAAAAACCTCAGAGAAGGAAGAGGGGAGTCTCTACCCTGAAGCTCCCTTGGGAAAAGGACCAGCTGGGGCAGACTCACTGCTCAGCGATGATGTATTCCCCTGGGAGGGGTGTGCAGGGCACCCCAGCCACCTGCACGTGGTGAGCGATCTCGGAGAAGTCCAGGCCCAAGTTCACGCCATGGATGGTCACTCGAGTCCCTCCTTCAGGTGGTCCAGACACTGTCAAAATCTGCAGGAGGGAATTGGGATTAGCCAGGCTGGTCAGCCACAGGAATGAAGCAACAGTCCCCTCTTCCCTCCCTTGGGTGCACAGGACATTGACAGACATCTGGCATCTAAGTGAACTGTGTGTGTCTTCTATGCTTTTTAACTTGTCCAGGATCCTGACATCATCTTCTGTTTTGCACTACTTCCTTGGTTAAGTCATTCATTCATTTATTCATTCATATACTCACCAATTTATTTAAAAAGATTATCAGAATCCAAGTGTGGTGGTGCACACCTGTAATCCCAGTATTTGGGAGGCTGAGACCAGAGGACTGCAGTTTGGAGGCCAACCTCAGCAATTTAGCAACTTAATGAGACCCTGTTTCAAAATAAAAATAAAATAGAGCTGGAGGTGTAGCTCAGAGGCAGAATGCCTCTAGGTTTAACCCTCAGTAACACACACACACACACACACACACACACACACACACACACACACACGAATCAGAAATAATTCTGGACTCCTGGCAGGAAGTCATTGTTGGAGATACGTCTCTAATTCGCTAGTTGCCTGATTGAGATCAAGTCACATAATCTCTCTGAATTTGAGTTCTTAGCTGTGAAGAGAATATTATCATGTCTACCAACCTTGCAGGGAGCTTAGGAACCACAAACACAGGGAACATTTTATAAGCCAGAAGAGCTTTGTAACTGTGACAGTGTTATTATTGCCACTCCTGTGTGCTGGACCCTGTTGGGGGTACAATGATGAATACCACAGCAAGTTTGGCCTCAAGGAACTTATAGTCAGGGAGGATGAGATAACAAAGGCTTATAAATAACACTGATTCAAGGTCTACTGTGATAAGACAGATACAGAGGAAACCAGGTGGGAGCTCAGAACAGGATGAGATTAGGTGTGGCTGCAGGGAGTGATCAAAGGCCCAGAGCTGTTAGCCATTGTTCTGCCAAAAAAAAATCCTATGACACATGTTAGGACCGAGAAGAAATAACTTTAGGCTTTCCTAAATCTTTTCTGGTTTCCTGTTAGCAAGGATTATTTATTTATTCAGTCACCAAATGTTGAATGTCTCATTTTGCTTTGGCTGAAAGGAAAAGGAATGGCAGAATCAGGTTCTCCCAAAGTGTAAACTTCTGTCTAGGAATAGACCAGCCTCTTAGAGGAATGCAGTTCTTTTGGGATCCAACAGTTCCCAGTGAAAAAGTTTAAGCTGGGCGTGGTGGCACATGCCTGTAATCCTAGTACTTAGGAGGCTGAGACAGGAGGTTTGAGAATAGCCTTAGCAATATAGCCAGGCTCTCAGCAAACTAGTGAGACACTGTTTCAAAACAAAAGATAAAATAGGGCTGGGGGTGTAACTTGAAGGTAGAATGCCCCAGGTTCAATCCCCAGTGATTGCCTGTCTCCCTGTCTCTCCCTCTCTCTCTCTCTCTCTCTCTCTCTCTCTCTCTCTCTCTCTCTCTCTCTCTCTCTCTCTCTCACACACACACACACACACACACACACATTAATTAATTAATTAAGCAAATGAATAAGTAAATAAAAATCAGTTCATGCTTTGTGATCTGTAATTATTAGAAGTAGGAAGAAATTAGATGTGAACTCAATCCTGGGCAGTAGAGGAATGCTAAATTTCAGAACTGGAAGGTATTGCAGGGGATCCTATTCTAAGATCCTTATTTTACAGTGAGAAGAACGAGACAGAGGTTAGGGATGCATCCAAGGCCTCAAGCAACTTGTACACACAATTGTAAAATAGCCCAGTGTTCTTTTCATTGCACCATGGGAAAGGCAAGATGGTAAGGGGAGGGAGAAGGGAGGGAACTTGTTCAAGAAGGACAGGGATCCAGTAGGATCCCCAGAGGTGACTATGGGCAGAGCCACAGCCCTTGCATGCTTGGACATGTCTGGACAGGCTCCCCTCTAACCCTGTCTGTGCTGATGGAGTGTCCAGTGGGGCAGCAGAGTCACCTATCCTCACCACCACCCTGGGTGATGAGGATAGGTGAGTACTGGTGGAAACGCTGTTGAAACCTTGCCACCTTTCCTGTCCTTCCAAAGGGGTGCTCCTTCCTTCCTGTGATGTGGCACATCTCAGCCACAAATCCCCAGGTGAGAGACAGCAGGGAAGGGATGATGGGACAGGCCGCCTTCCCTCACTGCTGGCCTATGTGCTGTGCAGACTAGGAGCTCTCAGCCAGGTGGCTGCAGAGCCAGGACTTGAACTCAGGCCTCCTGACCTCCCGTCCCCTTCTGCAGGCCTCAGATGGTGCTGCCTCCTCCCTCCTTGCCAGCGAAGCCCTGAACATGCTCATCTGGGGGCTCGTTGACTATGGCTCTGATTCCCTTTTCTGGGAATAAAATATTCTACCTTATGAATAAAACTGAACAAGAGACATGAAGTGAACCATGGGAGATGTAGTCAAGGCGACTTGGAGGAATCTCTGTGTGCGGGGTGAGAGGAGGAAGGACAACTTGGAGAGGAAAGAGCTGGCTCCAGGAACTGGAAGTCCCTGAGGATTCTAAAAATACTCAACAATAATACATCCGGACTGTCCCTCTCTCCTCTGGCACCATTCCCTCAGCGGCCTGGGACTCCTGGGTCCTGGGAGATGGGACCATGGAACCTTGTCTATGAGAAGCAAGGAAGGGGTTGCTCCCGTCCCCTCTGCAGCAGAGCATCCACAGGAGAGAATTTGCTGGCCTGGGCTTCAGTCGCCCCTCCATCCTCCGTCCCCACCCCCAGCCACCTGGATGGCATGAACCCACCTACCCAAAGGGACTGACAAAACCTGGCTCCCCTCTCCCTCTTCCACTTTTACTTTTAAAAATACATTCTTTTGCTTGCTGCAGTTAATTACAACCTTTCAGAGAAACTGTGAAATGAAATCTTTCTGGAAAGTCTAAAAATATTCCTGTCTTGCAGGTAGCACGTGGGGGATGGTGTTGTGGATATTCAGAGGCACAACAGGTTCCATAGGACCACTTCCTCCTGCTGGTAAGTCCTAGCAGTGTTTCTTTCCAACACTTGGGGCGGGTGGTGGTGGTGGTGTGGAGTCAGACCCATGGTCACTAATGCTGGGGAGCTGGAGGGCCAGTTTGTTGGCACAGAACTGCTCAGAAGCTTAAATTATCTTATATTGTTTAGAGAAAGAGAAGCCCCCCCCCCCCATTTTGTAAATTGTTAGCAAGTGTTATAATTTTGGCATGAAGATACATGTTAAAGAGATGGGTAGTTCCAGCTAACAGCTGCTGGAATCCATTATCCTCCGGGGTCATTAAACCAGGTCCTCAGGGCTTGGAAAGTGCCTGGGGGGAGGCTGGGTCTTCACAGCAGTCTTCTTTCTGGGCTATGTGATATGCCACCACCAGGGCTAGGAAGCAAGGGAGTTCAGGGTGAGGGCCAACTAAGTAGCCAGCTGCCCTGGGACTTACAAGGGATGTGTAGCTTACAGCTTCTTTCTTAAAGCAAAATGGATGTGGAAAAGTCTGGATTTCCAAAACATAGATGAGGTGGTGATGATCTGATTTGCAAGAGGATTCCCAGGGCTTCCATTACAGATGACTTCCAAACCTATATGGTTGGCTGAGACCTCTCTCCTGAGCTGCACAGCCATATATCCTACCGCTACTGGACATCTCCTCTTCCACACGTGTGTCCCTCAGGCACCTCAAATTTCACCACATCTGAAAATGAACTCTTAATTTTTCTTCTTCCCAGCCTAACACAATTATCCTCCCGGATTCTCTTTCAAGGTTAATGGAATCACTGTTCATGCAGCCAGGAGTCTTACAAGCGTCTTCAGCTGTTCCCTTTCCCTCATCTACCATGTGTAATAAATAAGGTCACCAGGCCCTGTCGGTTCTTACTCCCATGTGTCTGGAATCTGTGCACTCCAGAGCAGGTCTCCATAACCTCTCACCCACTCTAACCACAGAGGTCTCTATGTTTCTCCCTATAAATCTCTCTTCCTTCCAGCTGCCAGGAGGAATGCATAATTGACCAGGCAACTAGGTGCTTGCTCTAAGAACCCTCCAGGGCTTTTACCACTGCCCACGCAAAGTCTCTAACTCCTGGCCTGGCTGTTGTGGCCCTTCAGGTTCCAGGTCCCTTCATGTCTTCAGCCACCTTCTTCTATTTTTATAATATGCTATGGACCTCTGTGTCTCATCAGATGTCTGTGGTTCCTGTGTATACAATGCATTTGAAAAATCTCTGTCCTTTTGGACATACTTGCTTTTTTCCAGGTAAAAAATCAGAGAAGGTCAAGGTAGAAGTCTATGCTCAGAGTGCACAAAAACAGAGGAAGGCATTCTACAGAAGGCCCACCCTCCACCCGAGGCCTTGCATGTGGCTGCCAATGAGTACAGGGGCCATGAACCTGAAGCCAGCAAGAACCTGGCTTCTGGCTTTCCTCATTTCTCCTCAGGATGAAGTATCTGAGGGAAGGCCACAGAGGAGAGGCTTGGTGGGAAAGGATTTATTCCCCAGAGATGATGTGAATGGGAGCCTAAAGGACCCATCTCAGACCAGGCAGCGGCAGGGTCCTCAGCCCTTCTTCTCTATGCCAGCCACTCTGTCCCACCTCCCAGGGTGTTCTCTTAAAAGCAGCATTAGATTGTCAGTCATGCAAGACTGCATTCCATAAAGCTTGGTTCTCTTGGAACTAGGTCTGGTCTTTCTAAAGGCAAGCTAAGCCAGGTATGGTGGCACACGCTTGTAATCCCAGTACTTGGGAGGCTGAAACAGGACGATCTCAGGTTTGTGGCCAGCCTTAGCTACTCAGTCAGGCTCTCTCCAACTTAGTGAGACCTTGTTTCACAATAAAGAATAAAAAAAAAAAAAATAGGGCTGAGGGTGTAGCTCGGAGGTAGAAGGGCTCAATCCCTAGTACTGCAAAAAAATAAAAAATAAAGAGACAAGCTGGCTGAATCCCCAGCTCTTGCAGAACTCCAGAGAAGGCCTTCCAGATCTGAAAGGAGCTGGGGGGCTGCAGGCTGAGGGGGGGTGAGGGCAAGAGCGTGGGTGGGGGGTTATATAGAATCCCTCATTAACAGAGAAGTAACTAAAATATGGCCAGGGTAGTAGCAGGTCCATGTGTCCTGGCTTCCAGTTGCAGATGGCCCTGCTGCTGTGGCTACCCTAGGGAGGGAAGACAGACCATTTGATGTTCAGGTAGCGTCTGCAGCAGGAGGAGAGTGACCTCCAGAGTCAGACAGACCTGAATTTGAATAGCAGCTCTGATACTTATGAGCTATGTGACCTTGAATCTAATGTCCTCATCTGAAAACAGATAATACCGCTGGCCTCACAGGGATGATGCGAGGATTAAGTGAGATAACGTTTGGAAATTCCCTAGTATGTTGGTTCAGAGAGCAGGTCGTGATAATTGCTAATTTCCTTCCCTGTGTTTCCCCATACCTACAACTTGCTAGATGACAAAAACATGGGATGCTGGAGTTTGCGGGGAGGTCAGAGAGGATGGGAATCTTCCTATTGATCTGGATGGGGGACACATGGACCAGAAAGCTCATGACAGAGATGCTGGGGTGACCTGGAGTGGAAAGAGCTTCTCTGAGTGGGGCTGCTGATTGGAGAATGCTTGGGAAGTTTCCTGCAGCCCAAGCTTGGAGAGGGTGTGAGCTAGAGCGGGGCCCTGGCTTTGGTGAGTTCCAAGCCCCACACAGAAGCACATTCTGAGTCAGTCATCATCTTTCACCCACAGTATATTTGGAAGGAGGCGGACTCTGTCCAAAATGGTCCTCATTCTTTCCTCTCTCCTTTGTTGTCATTTCTTCTTTTCCTGGCTATTAGCCATTCTGGAATAGGTGGAGCATTTCACAATAAACTCAATGACTTGTTTCAGGAGAGTGATTCTGAATGAGACACCCATGCACACAAGTGATTTGGGCTTGGGTTGTGTGTGTGTGTGTGTGTGTGTGTGTGTGTGTGTGTGTGTGTGCATGCGCGCATGCACACGTGTAAGTGTAGAGAGGAGGAGAAGAGAGATAAAAGGAAGATCTTTAGATATTGATCTACCTAAGTTCTCCCATGTGGAGCACTCCATCAGAAGTAGAGCACTGGGGAGAGAAGAGTGCAGAAGCACCTGCTGTGCTGGGTTGGGGTGAAGGTGGTTGCTGAGGCTCTCTCCTACATTCTATAAAGGTACCACCTGTGTGCTCCTCCACTGCCCTCCCCTGTTACACTGGGGGCCACCCAGATTTTGGCTCAGGACACTGATGTACTACATATGCTACCTGGGACAGTTTAGATGCACAGAGTGTGAAGCCCATGTGCATCTGACATGCCGATCGATCCCTCTGCTGGCCAGGCACACCCACTGACAAAGTCCCCATCCGGCCTGACCCTGCTCAAAAGATGCCTCCTCTGTGAGGGCTTCTGACTCTCTGGGAAAGAGTCTGCAGCCCCTTCTCCTATGCTCCCACCAGCCTTTATGAACACTTCCACAAGAGCAATTGCAGCATTGGACTGTAACTGCTCATTTCCTCAATAAGACAGCAACTGTCTTGGGACAGGGACTACCTTGCATTTCTTAGCAACCTAATACTTAGCATACTGTCTGGCACAAAGCAACCATCAATACATATTCCCAGCTCACTGTGACTGGGGAACGCTGGTCTCAATCAGATTCTGGGACACACTGCATTCTTTAAGGATGCCTGAAGAATAGAGATACCTAAGTGTTGCCTGGGAGAGATGAAGTATTTTAACATCAGAATCATTAAGGACTCCTTCCTATAATCTCCCTCGCTTTAATGTAAGCCAATTTCTGGTTTGATTCCTCATTGAATAGAGGACAGAACAGCTGCCTCCTCATCGCACATCTTTCAAATACTGAAGACAGTAATTAAGTCACCCCTGGCCTTTGCTTCTGCAATTCTGTCAGCTTTGCCTCTGAAGACATTATTTTCTAAACCCTTTGATCAGTTCTGATGCTTTCTCCTGGACCCGTGGATTTCCATACATCCTCTGAGTGGAGTGACCCAAGCCAGGCTGGTGTCTTGAGCAAAGGCCAGATTGATGAATGTGCAGTAAGGAGGGCCTACAAAGGCGGCTTCCCGCTGCTCGCCACACACACCATTAGCCAGGCTGGTCCTGGGCAAGACCTAGAAGGGCAAATCCCTGGTACTTTTCCAAGGTTTAGTTTTAGTTTTCTTTCTGGGACCCACCCCCCCCCATTCAGCACCCATCACTCTGCTATTCTCTCTTTTCTTGCATTTTAATGGAACTTTTAAATTGTGTTATTACCTTACTTAAACATACTGACATCTTGACTGGTCGTGGAGTAAAAAGTCTATCTACTATTTGCAGCATTTAGTTGTTTGAAACATTTAGAAGGAAAATATGGAGACATTTAAGGCTCAGACTAGCAGCTCTAAACACTGTCCCCAAGCAGTCTCCAGCCCTGCCCTATGCACTTGTTGGTTGACAAAATTAGGCCAGGAAGATTAGGCCAGTGGAACGTGGGGGAAGGCAGGCATGTCTAGGCTACGGCACATGGGCTGATAGTGGAAGACTAACCAAGAGAGTCCTATCTTTTATTTGTGTGGTACTGGGGACTGAACCCCCTGTACCTGAGAGTTACACCCCCAGCCCTTCTTATTTTGTTTGTTTTGAAACAGGATCTCTCTAGGTTGCTGAGAATCTCGCTAAGTTGCTGAGGCTGGTCTTCAACCTGTGATCCTCCTGTCTCAGTCTCCCAAATACTGAGATTACACCACCACACTTGGCTCTATTCTTATCATTTACCAAGATCCTCTCAAAGCTTCCAGGAACCTCTGGTTTGGGGAGCCACTTCTTCACCTGCTCAGGCCCCACCTTAACTGTAGCACAATCCAACGGAGCCTGGTGAGTGCCTGCCGGGGCACCCCAGCCAAATCTGTATCCCTGCCAGACTGTGTCGTGTTTGTTTTCCTCATGGATGCCGTGACCTGGAAAGCAGTCGCCGTGATATGATGCTGCATCCGCCCTCGTTCTTGCAGCCACTAATTGAACAGTTCGGTGGGAACTGTGCCACAAAGCCGCCCAAGGGCGAGAGCAGATGCATCCGATTAATTACAGCTGGGAAGATCCGAAGGGCTGCGCCGGGGAGGCGCTGGAAGGCCCCAGGGCTTGGCAGCCTGGTGAGAGCGCTCGGCTGGCTGCACAGGGATAGCCATCCCTGGGTTCCGACTCTGGTGGGGACCCGAGTAGAGCCTTGGAGGGCAGACTTGGAGCTTCCTTCAGAGCAGTGCTTTGAGAGGGTCAGAGGAACCTAGTGGGAACTTCACAAATCCAAGTTCTGCACCTAGAGACCCTGTCTTCCTCTGGTTCTGTCTCCTGGCTGATAGGAAGAGTGGGAGAAAAGACAGGGCATTGGCTCCAGGTTGTTGGAGATTTTTCTGATAATGCTGCTTGCCATTTTTTTTTTTCCATTTATTAAGTGCTCCTATTGAGTCAGGAATTGTATCCCACTCAGGGCTTAAAACAAGATATGAGAGGAGTACTAATGTTATTCCCATTTTACAGGTGGGGGAAAGAGTCCCAGGGAAGTTAAAAAAATCTGTTCGGGGTTGCACACAGTGGAAGAATACAGCCGGGTTTATTCAGACTGTGCTTTTCGCCTCTGTGTGGTACCATCCGAGCTGACCATCCTCCCTTGGAGAGGCCCCAGGACATTAGCCTATGTCCCAGCCTGCCCTGAGGTTCCCCCTGCTCAGCCCTCCAACCCATCTTCCTTGGCTAAGGCTAAAGCTTTCTGCCTGCCAAGGAGCCCTTGTTGGCTTTGTTCACTCCTGCTATAAGTTACTCAGTCTCTCTCCTCTCTCCTTTCTCCTCCTGCCCCAGGGAATGTTCACACTCCCCTCTTGGCCTTTCCCTCTTGTCTTCTCTCCCTGTGCATGCTGAGCTTCCCCAGAGGATACTGGGCAGTGGGGACTACTGGCTTTCTTCCCATCTCTGCAGCAGGCTTGGGCAAGACTGTAGTGCTGGTTCCTTTTTCTTCTCGGGCTCTGTCAGTGGAGAGTTCTATTTGTCCAAGTGAGCTTGGGAAAGAGGGCAAGGGTAGAACACAGGTGGAATGTGGGGATTCATAGTCAAGTAGCTGAGATTTCAATCCTCGCTCTGAAATTTACTGGCAATGCAATTTGAAGAGAGTTATCACACCTCACAGTAGGGCAGGCTCTTCATCTGTAAGATGAGGCGAATGAGAACTTCTACCTTGTAAATGTGGTGAGTTCTAGATGAGACAGGTGAGGTGCTGTGCACAGTGCTAGGTATAATGAATGGATCATGCAGTGAACGTTGGCCACTCTTTTTCTCCTGGCCATTTTATAATTAAGAAATCTGGGCAGAAACCAGGCTAGCTAAGGTCCCAAGGGAAAGTGGCTTTGTTTTTAAGAGCATTGTATGTAGGTGGAATTCCTGCAGTGTTCTTGGTGGGAACTCAGGGCAGGTGCAGATAGCCTGGCTTGTGGTGTTGGCCGCTTCTGCGCCTGTACAGCCCTCCTCATGATCTCTGAAGGCTGTTCATCCCACCCCTGGGTTTATCAGAGGAGAAAGAAGAGACTGACATTAGAATCTCCTTGAGAGGGGCAGGGGGGTCCCAGGGAAGCCACTCCAGGGTGACCTTGGCCAGCCAATGGTCACCCCTCTGTTTTAGATGCTATATGTCTGAAATGGGGTTTCAGGAGCAGCCATTGGGGACATCTTCTCCTTTATCCACTTGCTTCCTTCCTGTCTCTTAGTGTTTCTCAACTTTAGAGGGCAGTGATGCCAACTGCATGTCTCCAATTTTTCCTCCCATCCCAACTCCACAGTAAATGGTCACTTTCTTTTCATGCTTCTGTGAGTGTGCATGCGTGTGTGTGTGTGTGTGTGTGTGTGTGTGTGTGTGTGTGAGAGAGAGAGAGAGAGAGAGAGAGAGAGAGAGAGAGAGAGAGAGACTGACTGACTCTTCAGGCAGGCTAGAGCCCAGCTGATGAGCTCTGCAGGAATCTATGGCATCAGTGGCACCAGCTCTCCTGCCTGGCGTGAATCCTTGCTGGCTCTGTCTTAGCTGATAGTACATTCAAAACCTAATTGTTATCTCAGCAGAGTAACTCCATTATTCATCCTGACACCAGCCCCCGTTAGCTGTTTGTTGCAGTGATGTTGTATTAATGAGGCCTGCAAATAAATGAACGGGAGATCAGAGTGCCGGCTTGTGTCTCAGGAAAACTGGCTGACTTCTTTCTTTCTTTATTTTTTGTTGTTGGAAACTTTGCAGCAAGTCATTCTGGCCCGGGCCAGGTGGCTTTTGACCTTTCCTGCAAAGATTTGGTGCAGCCTGGTGGATAAAGACTTGTAAATGTCCCAGCTTCCCAAACAGTTTCACAAATGCATTTGCATCTGAGAGAATCTGGGGGAAAAACAATCTCCTTTAAATTATTTGGGAATGTGGAGAGCAAGAGGCAGCAAGAGCGATGGATCATCTCAAACTATTATAGTATCAAAAATTATTTACGCTTGGTTTCGGAGGGTACTGTACACTGTTTTCTACAATTGATTTTCTTTCCAGAAACATGTACCTAAGATAATATTAAAGAGAATTTATATTTTCTAAGCATGGGACTAGTGAGGATGGAGAAGTTACTGAGATTGAAAAATTCATAAAGTAAAATTTACACAGTGGTCAGTGGAAAGATGATGGTAAACCTTTTACCTCCTGCCTGATATCAGTGTATTCTGCCTGGCATCAGTGTGTCTTTACTGGGCAACAGAGTAGGTGGCTTTAGGAAAACATAGAAACATTCTTTCACATTTTAAAGGGGACCAGTGCCTGGCCACACCCTGAAGCCTCACCTCTGGGACTTGTCCCCTGCATCTCTAGCCTACTGTGCCTCTGCTTCACCTAATCTCTGTTCTGGCTTGCAGGTGTGTACCACCTGGGTCCCCTCCTCTGGGTTCTTTCCTCAGGTGTAGATGCTCGAGAGGTCAGAACCTCAGGCCAGAGACTCTAGCTTCTACTTTAACCATGATCCCGCTAATAAGAAAAGGCTAAAACTAACTGCATTAAGTCTGCAGGCTTCACACAATATCTGGGATAGGAGTTAAAGAAAAAGTGTGTCTATGCCTGGCAGGCAAGACGTGATAGCCCCCAGCTCAATTTAACCCCCATCTTCCCTCATTGCTATTTCTCCCACTTACAGAAATAAATGTGGCTCTAATGTTTAGGAAGACAGTTAGCTGAAGGCTATTTTAAGGCTTAAAACAAAAGGCGACCAATGTCCCTTGTTTATTTGGCATCTCTTGGTAACTTCCAAGAGGATTCTGATCCTAGACACAGACATTTTTGGCATACTTGGGGTGGGGTGAGGTGGGGGATACCTCTCCATCCCTTTGACCAAGAGAGGTCGCATGGTGTGGTGGGGGGAGACTGCCTTCTGCAGTCACTAGTCTCTGGTTTTCAATCTCTGTTTTGCCACTAACCAGATGTGTGACTTTGGACAAATTGTTTAGTTCCTCAAACACTGTTTCCCCGACTCTTAAGAAAATCATAGCCATCTTGCAGCGATTTTGGAGGAGCAAGTATGCAAACTGCACAGAGCCTGGCACATGGAAGAGTCTCGTTAAAGAAAAGCTATTATGGGATGGGGATTTAGTTCAGTGGTGGAACACTTGGTTAGCATGTGTGAGACTATGGGTTTGATGTCCGACACCACAAATACTTGAATAAATAAAAGCTATTATTGTTAAGAGTCCTGGAATCAGAATACTGGCTAGCCTATTCATGTCCCTGGCCTGAGGTATTGTCCTCATTAGCTGTGGAGACCTAGGTCTTTACTTCAGTCCTCTTCTTGTGCAGGAGATAACTGCTGGAGATGTAGACTAGAAATTTCTGTCCTAGGCTCTTTGGAGGAAGCAGAGGAGCCTGCAGGGCAAGCAGTTTCCAGCCTCTTCCAGGTGGCCAATGTTCAAGGACAGGCTGGGCTACACTGCAAGAGGCTGTATCCCCCTGCGTCCCCACCCAGGGCTTACTCATCCATGTGACAACTTCCAACCCAAGCACTGTGCATGGCATATTAATTGAATACTTATTTATGATTGAATTAATATCTTTGTAACTGTGGCATCTCCTCCCTTTACTCAGAATTCTTACTCTTATAGGTTAAATTCCACACTCTATGCAGTTTATATGTTGAAGCCCTACCTCTCAGTACTTCAAAATGTGATTTTATTTGGATACAGCCTTTATAGAGGTAATCCTGTCAAAATGAAGTTGTTAGAGGGGCCTTTAATCCAATCTGACTGGTATCTTTATTTTTTATTATTATTATTTTTTTGGTACTGGGACTTGAACCTAGGGGTGCCCTACCTCCAAGCTACACCCCCAGCCCTATTTTTAAAAATTTTCCTTTTTTAAAAAAATTTTTTGAAAAAGATCTCTCTAAGTTGCTGAGACTGGCCTCAAACCTGTGACTCTCCTATCTCAGCTTTCCAAATACTGGGATTAGAAGCATGCACCAACACGCCTGGCTGGTGATCTCATTTTTGAATGTTTAGGAGATAGACATACACACAGGGAAAATGTCACGTGAATATGAAGGCAGAGGTTGGGCAATAACTTCTACAAGCCAAAGAATGCCAAAGATTGCCAGCAAAGCACTAGGAGCTAGGAAAGAGGCCTAGGGCTAATTCTGCCTCACAGCCCTCAGAGGGAACCAACCCTGTCCACACCTTGAACTTGAGCTTCTAGCTTCCAGATCTGTAAGAAAATAAATTTCTGTGGTTTAAGTCACTTTGTGGCACTTTGTTATGGCCACCCTAGGAAGTGAAGACTCAGCAGAGACCAGAGTGGAGACCTTTGCCACATCAGCTTCAGCTTCGAAACCCTTGGCCTTCCCTAAGTTTCTTTTCCTGAGGACATATTCAGTCTCTTTTTCCTTTTTACTGGACCCTGCCCTCTCCTGGCTTCTTGGGAAATGTTTTCTCGCAGGCTTCCTTTCAGTGGGTGGCTCATATCATCCTCCTCTGAGGCTCCAGCAGGCCCTGAGGCACAGGCTGGGCAGGACAGCAATGTGGTGGGCCAGGCATCTCATGGGCTTTCTAGTCCCCTGCACATCTCCTGTTTCTGGGGTTGAACAGGTGACATGTGCACAGACGTCCGGATGACAGCTGGAAACAGGAGCAGCCTGGGATGCCTCCACAGGGGACAGCGACATTATCACACCATGAACTGGCTGAGAAGTAACAGACGGTGAGTCCTGAGGGGGTCCTAACCTGAGGTTTATGCAAACTGGGAAATTCAATAGGCTGTACAACTTGTCCTACATGAAGCTGCCATGAAGGATGGGTCTCTAGGGGTGGGCTTGGTTGCCATGGAGACAGCGGGGTAGGAGGGGTTAAGGAAGAACACAGCTGTTCATCTAACTGCACGTGAGCCCACTCATTTTCCTAAAGCAGAGCTTCTCGGAAGTCATCTCATTCATGTCTCTGCTCTGCTCTCAGGCAGGATAGCACCCAATTCCAGCCCCTATTTATTTCCAGGATTAGAAATTCTGCCACCCCCAGCAGTCATCACAGGCCGCCATGGAATCCTTCTCTTTGTAGTAAGTGGCCTCTGTTTACTGCACTGAGTATGTGTACTGAGAAGGGTACCCATTCTGCAGATAAGGACTAGAGACAAAGAAATATGTATAAAAGGGTACAGAACTCATAGAATTCCGATAATTAGAAGTTTAAGAAAAAGACCTAAGCCACTGTGAACACTGTGAAGGGATTAGCCAAGAAAGCTGAAGTAAAGAAAGGGAGTTTATTCCTCTAAAGGTTTTCACAATTAATTTTTTTTTTTTTTTTGCCAAAAATGCCACAGCAATCAGGTTGTGCCCTTCTTGGGGGAATTCTACTATTCTACTAGGAGGCATATGAGGGTGATTTTTCCCATGACTGGTGATGTTAACTTTGATCACTTACTTAAGATAGGATTTACTTGCTTTCTTCACTGTGAAGTTACTATTGTTCTGGTTGTAATTAATAAATATCCTATGGGAAGACAGCATTAGACTACGTAAATATCCCATTTCTTATCACACTTTCACCCACCAATTTTAGCATTCATTGACCATTCTTGCTGGAAACTATTATTACTGTGAACTTTGCAAATGATAAGTATTTATTTCTATAATTCTTTCTGCATTTATTAGTTGGGTTTCTGGTGTAAAGAAGAGTTTCCTCCACTCCCCCCCCCCCCATTATTTGCTTTTTTGTTTATATCAATAAAGACCATGGATCCTTTTTTAAAAATTCTATTCATGAAGACTATGATTACCATTATTTTCTTACTTCAAATTGCTCCAAAATTTTTCTTTTTTCAGTACTGAGGATGGAACCTAGGGGCATTCTACTTCCGAGCTACACCCCCAGCCCTATTTTTTATTATTTATTTGGAAACAGGGTCTCACTAAGTTGCAGAGGGCCTCACTAAGTAGCTGAGGCTGGCCTCAAACCTGGATCCTCCCGTCTCAGTCTTCCAAGTACTGGGATTACAAGCGTGCACCACCACGCCTGGCTTCAAATTTGATTCTTGAGAACCTCTTCAAGTTGTCTCCTATGCCTTTTTGATATGCACCCTATTTTTTCCCCCTGTGCTTCTTGCCCCTCAAAAAAAAATATCTATATACGTATACATATATAATCTGATTTAATCATGAAGAAGCATTGGACATACCCTCTATAATTATATATATAAATATAAATGTATATAATATATATGTAATTATATATAAATATATAAAATCTGACTTAATCATGAAGAAGCATGGGCACATACCCACATACCCAAATCGAGAAACATTCTACAGAATAACTGGTCTGGATTCTTCAACAGTATGAAGGTCATGATGGACAAAGAAAGACTTTGGATTAAAAGACTGCGGATACATGACAGTTGAATGCCACACAGGATCCTGGATTCGATCCCAGATTAAATTCTGGACAAAAAGAGGAAAACACTAAGACAATTGGTGACATGTTAAAAAAGGATATGTATTAGATGGTATTATTGAATAAATGTTAATAGCTATATAAGGTGTTAACTTTGAAAAAATCTAGGTGAGGGGAATGTGAAAGATCTCTGAACTATTTTTGTACCTTTTATAAATTTGAAATTATTTCAAAAATGGAAAGTTAAAGACACAGAAAATGACACGTGCAGGGAAAAGAGGATTGGGTGGAGGTAGGAGATGCAAAAAGAAAGAAAATATGATAGATCATAGTGAAGAATTTGTTCTGGGCCTGGATACTCCCTCCCACATGTCCTGTCCAGAGTGATATCCCCTGAGTGGCTTGGGACACAGCATGGATTTGTCTCTTCCCAAAGATGCGCTTTCATTTCTCAACAGCCTCAACATGAAAATCACCAACAGGAGTCTCGGGGCCTCCGACTTCCGCTGATATGTTCGCTGGGAAAAATCAATTACAGCCTAATTATCTCAGGGGGTTAATTAGCCTCCTGCAACTTGGGTGTCCTCTGTGAACAGAGCAGCCTGTCAGTCCTCGGTCAGTGAGCAGGGGCAGCTGAGGCAGAGGTTCCCAGCAAGCAGCTTGCCTTGGGGCTGGGAAGGAGCCCTAGTCCGTCAGGGAACAGACAGATGACCAGCCTGGCACAGTCACCAGGGACGGCAGAGGTGGGAGGCGCTGATGGACCGAGAGTCCCCACCTAATTTAAGCTCCTGATACCACAGGTGCCAGGACTGACAACTGCAGCAGGAAAAAGAATTACGGAACAGTACAAGTTCTCAGGCCAGCAGTGGCCGGAAATCACTAGAATCAGGGAGAAGGCACGGAGCCCCGAGCAGCTCAGGAAGCGGGCTGAGCCAGGGCAGAAGCCAGGACATCACCGGAGCCCCCACAAACATTCTCTTCCAGGGGGATAAAGACACAGCGGAAAGACAGCAATGTGGTCACTGGCCACAGCTGAGAGTAAAATGGAATTAAAGCAGCCTGCTCTTAGAGGGGCAGTGTCTCCACCACGTTACCCCTTTCCAGCTCGGAAGGATGGAGGCCTGAAATGCAGGAGGTTCCCTGGGATGCATGGCCATGTGGATGGATTTAATCTATCCGGTCCTATACCAGCTAGGTAAGGCTTGGATATCAAGGAAGGGGAGGCTCCCCTTCTTGTTTTATGTTATTTGGACAATCATAGAAAATTTAAAAATGATTTTATTTTTATTTATTTATTTTTTTTTGCGGCACTGGGGATTGAACTCAGGGGCATTCTACCTCCGAGCTACACCCCCAGCCCTATTTTTTTATTCTTTATTTTGAAACCGAGACTCACTAAGTTGCGGAGTGCCTCACCAGGTAGCTGAGGCTGGCCGCGAACCCGGATCCTCCGGTCTCAGCCTCCCGAATGCTGGGATTACAAGCGTGCGCCACCACGTCCGGCTAAAAATGATTTTATAATTAAATCTGGGTCCAAAGACTGGCTCTGCCACTTATCCACTGTGCAAACTTGAGCTCATCATTCAACTCTCAGAGCTTCATTTTCTTCATCTGTTCAGTGAAGGTGAGAATATGTACCTCCCATTGGTTGTTATAAAGATTAAATGCAACAGAACCAAACACATTAAATAAATATTTTCTCCCTGTTCAAATCATCTATCATAGATTCCCAAAGTTGGAGATACTGCCTGCTGAGTGTGCTGGTATGACCCATGGGAGTAGTAGTAGCCTTGGGTACATATGGGGTAGATTGAATAAGACAGTGGGGGTGTTGAGTAATGTTTTCTTTTTCTGAAAGGGAAGCAGTAAGCCAATGAATTTGGGGATATATGATTATATTAACATCATCCTTTTGATCTTGAGGTTTTTTTTTTTTTTAAATTCATCTGAAGGGTTTTTTCTTTTTGTTTTGCTTTTTACTAAGGATTGAGCACCCAGGGGCATTTTACCTCCAAGATAGACCCCCTCCCTCAACCCTTTCCACTTTTGATTTTGAGATAGGGGCTCATTAAATTGCTGAGGCTGGTCTCAAACCCTCCATTCTCCTGTCTCAGTCTCCCAAGTACAAGGATTACAGGTGTACATCACCATGCCTGGCCCATCTGAAACTTTGATGTGATCACAGGGGTGCACAAGAAGTTCCTCAACACTCTGTGACATGAGTGAGAACCAGAGTTGCCTTTTTTGGCCAATAGGGAAAATAAGGCAGGGAAAGAGTGTATCAGTTCAGAGGAGACACAGACAAGAAGCAGCCTTTCCCTGCTTTCTTAAATCTGCAGACTACAGTGGTACCTACCCAGGCTTTTGTTCCCAGTCCCCAGAAGGATTGTGCAATTACTTTCAAAGCACAAGTGACAGTTGTTGAATGGGGAGCCATGAAGAGTGATGCGCGCACAATACAACCAAAGTTAAGTACAACTCTTCCTCTCCCGGGCCATTCAAAACCCGAGCAGCTGCGTTTTCATCCACATCATCTATTCATCTTCCTTTGCAATTTGCTATTTTAGAAACATTTCCCCCCCTATATAATTAATTACCTATTTGTTCCCATTAAAAGCACAAACAAATGGGGATAGAGACTAAACCTTGAGAAGTGGCATGGTGGCTAATGTAATGCCTGTCTTTATTTCTTCCATTTCAACTTTGTAACTCAGAGCTAACTGCAGCTCCTGAAATCACATTTCTGCTGAGAAAACCTGGTTTTCGAAATGTTCACCCACCATGGAACCAATTTCTTGTTCCTACCTGGCACAGGCAGCCTGGTGGGGCCCCTGGGCTGGCCCCATGTTTCTTGTAGTATGCAGAGGCACCCAGACATACGTAGGCACAAGGACACACACACCATACTCCTCTCATTTATGCTTAGACATGAACCATTGAGACACACAAGGCCTTTTTACACCCCCTGCATTAAATGATCTCTACTCTGAGAATTTGTTCACAAAGGCTCAACCTGTGCTCTTCTCCCACGGCCTTGCTCGTCTCTCCTGCTCTGGGAACTTGGGGGACTCACCTCGGTGATTTGTGGGTTGGAGCACTTGACATTGTGGCTGGACCAGTCGAGCCAGGGGTTGGAGGGGCTGGTACAGTGCTGGTGGAGGGTGCACCTGCGCTCGCCACTGCACCAGCCACACTCGAACTTGCGGTCAGCCTTGAGGCAGAGCCCACAGCTCTCTCGCTGGGCAGCACACTTGTAGAGGTGCACTGCAAACAAAGAGAGCGAGGTGTGACAGATGGACTGCAGAGGCTGCTTGCTCACCACATACCCTCTTCTTGCAGGCACAATAGACACTGTCCCCAGTGTGGATGACACCACTGATCATCTCATTGCAAGAATAACCGATAGGAAATTAATAATAAATTGAACCTCTTAGTAGTCATTTAAAGTCACTGCAGAAAATAATATTACTTAAGCATTGTTGGCTCTAGATTGAATCAGATCAGGGCTTTAATTGTGGCTTCACTACTTCCTAGCAATGTGACAAAGTATTTAACCTCCCTGAACCTCATTTTCCTATCTTGAACATGGAGATAATCATTGTTTTTTTGGGAGGTTTGAATGAGATGTTGTATAGTAAGTGCTTAGCACAGTTCCTGTGACATATCTGATGCTCTATACATGCTTATTATCTTTTCTTTGAACTCAAACTGTATTCTTAGGCTGCCGTCTCTCGTACTCTCGCAGATGGCCCTCATTTCGAGAAGCGAGGGCTCATTTCCTCATTGCAGGTAAAAATGAAGCTCAAAGGGAGATGCAATGACTCTCATGGCTTACTAAGGTTAGTGCCCCAAATTGGAATCCTGAAGCATCAGCTCATTGTGCTGCTAATTGGTAAGACCCGAGAACACTGTCTTGCTGTGCGCACTGGAAATTTTGTGGGTCTAACAGAGGAGTCAGCTTGAGCTTAAAGAATGGCCAAGTGGCTGGCAGTGGGGAGGCATTGCTGTTAAGGAAAGAGGGTGACACAGTCCTATTCACAGCCCCTGCAGATGGAGAACATCTCACCAGAGAGGACATGTGGATAGAGACCATATCCCCTGGCTCCTTAACAGGCCATGTGTGCAGTCTGTGAGCCCTTTGTCTTAGTGTTTGTCGCCTACTGACTTACAAGCCCTAACAAGACTAGCTAGTTAGTGGGACTGTGCTTTATGAATTGGGCTTAGTTGTTTGCCTACTAGGGTTTTGAACTCAGTACAGAAAAAATTCTCCAGAAGCAGAATATAGCTATCCCTCTGTATCCAGGGTTCTGCACCTGTGGGTTCAATCAGCCATGAACTGAAACTATTTATTTATTTAGGCACTGGGGATTGAACCCAGGGGTGATCTACCTCTGAGCTACACCCCCAGCCCTGTTTTACTTTTTAGTTTGAAGCAGAGTCTTGCTAACCTGTAATCTTCCTGTCTCAGCCTTCCAAGCACTAGGATTGCAGGTGTGCACCACCACACCCAGCTGAAACTATTTTATAAAATACATCTGTACTGAACATGTACAGACTTTAATTTCTTGCCATTATTCCTTAAGCAATACAGTATAGCAAATATGTATACAACATTTACATTGTATTAGATATAATAAATAATCTAGAGATGACTTAAATAGAGTATTGAGAGGATATGTGGAGGTTATGTGCAAATACTATGCCATTTTATACAAGAGACTTGAGCATCCTCAAAGTTTGGTATCCTCAGGGTCCTGAAACCAATCCACCATTGATATAAGGGACGACTGTACTCAGAAATTTATTTGCAACTCTTTTGACCAAGTGGACATAAGCTTTCAGGACCTGGCAGTATGCCTCTGCTGGAGGTCAGAGATAACCCTAGGGAGGGGTACTTTGTATTCTTTCACAAGTCCTCCTTCCATTCCTGTCTTCTATCCAGCATCCCTGGGTCCCAGATATAGGACTATATTTAAACATCCTTATGCCCATGGATACTTAAGGCAGAAGGCAAGAAATGGGGATCTTAAAATGAGCAAGTATGCATTGAGCATTTGGTCTCTAGCTATGAGTTCACTAGACCTTCATAAGGACCACGTGTGGTAGGCTTCCTTTCCTCCACTACACAGGTGAGGAACCTGGGATGTAGAGAGGAGCTGTAGTTAGTCTGAATTTACAAGTTTACTGAGTTTGCACTAGCAGCTGAACCTTGGTTTGTTGAATACTAGAACCTGAGTCCTTAAACATGTTGCCCTCTCTCCCCAATGAAATGTGCAGCTGCCCCTAACACTTGGACTCTGGGTGGGCACGAATGTGCACACAAGGCAGTGCTGCCTGCGCGCCCAAGGAGCTTCATAGACATCAAGAGAGTCTGATGCACCAGCTGGGATGAGGCTGTTTTTCTCCAGACTCCAGGTGCAAAGGCAACCTCTGGGATCTAAGCCCAGATCCTGAGCGGAGTGAGTAGAGTATCTCCCATATCTTAGCAATGAGAAAATTTGGCCTGGGAATGAGGGGAAATAGAAAAAAACAAACAAACAAACAAAAAAAACTCCCTGGCTCAAGTTTCTCTCTCCCACTCCAAGCAGCAATGATTTTAATGGCAGCATCTGGGACAAGGAGCTGTAGCCCCACAGATGCTAAAACACTTGTAGACCCTACTACACGTAGCCTTGGCTTCTCAGCGCCCAGGGGGTGCTCCTCAGGTGGAAGCAAAGGCTATAACAACTCTACCTACTTAAAATGTAGCAAGACATAAAGCTCATGGTGTGTATGGTGGGAAGGGCTAGGACATATTGGGGGGGGGGTTCAAATCCCACAGTGAGCTGAGCAGCATATCTTCACATGATGTAGGCAAGCTTGTGTGCCAGCTCTGAAATTAGATGGTCTTGGTTCAAATCTTGGCTCTTACTATCTGACTCTTGGCCCAATTCTTAAACTGTTTGGGTCTCACTTTCTTTACCTACAAAATGGGAATGATAATAGTATGTACCTCTCAGAGTTGTATTATTTAAGAAAAAAACAAGTCAAGCAAATGACTTAATGAGTGCCCTACCTACATAGTGAGTGGTCAGCAAATTGGATTGACTTTCACCATCCTTGAGAGCAGGCTGGAATCTGGTATCTGCTGCACTGAGGGTGGCAGTGGACTTTCCGGGACCCTAGGAGCTCAACGTGTGTTTGTAGGAAGGTGGATAAAGGTGACCTTAATGGAGCACCCCCTCCTGCTCCAGGTCAGTCCATTTCCTGAGCTTCTTTGCTCCAGATGGGACCAGGAGTAGAGCCTTAAAAACTTTCTTTGTGCAGTGACCATGACCAGGGCCAAGGACAGGGGGACGAGAGCTGAGTGCAAACAATATCTTCATTTCCAGGGAAACTGGCAGGACGTTCCTGCCTGCTGTTCTCCTAGGTCAGGTTCCACAGACACTTCAAAGCCTCCGGGAGCCAAAGAATAACGTGGATGAGCCGGCAGCCGCCCGGCGGATGCTCTGGTTCTAATAAAACAGGACTCCCATCAGGGCTCCTTTGATGGCTCCAAATGTTGCTTTAGGATCCTCTGTAGAGTTCCGCTGACAGAAGGAGTGTATTATTCAAGGTACAGCGGCTGCCTGGCTCTGATTCCTCCAACCCCAGTATTTCCTGGGGTCATAAAAAGATCAAACTTCTACCCAGAAGTAGCTGCTTACCTTTCAGGTCCTGAGGGTTGTCAATGATGAAATTGCCATTCCACACCACGGCGAAGTCCACGGCCAGGTTGCTGATATCCATCCCATCATACTGGTACTGCAGGGAGAAGGGTAGAGGCCCACGGCCCATGGGGATCTCTGTGATGGGGACCCAGGGGTACAGAGCAACCCCTCGTGCTGCTCAAAGGAGCCCTGTGATGTCCCTTCCTTGACTCCCAGTACCTAATGCCACCAGGATCCCATTCATAGCTCCTGGCTTGGCATTCAATAATTGGATCCAACTTTACTTCTCCAGTCTCCTCTATTGCTCTTCTATAAAAATCTTGAGTCTACCTGTCTTCAAACATACTTGCCTAAGCCCCTCTCTGGGTCTTGGCTGAGTTCATTATCTCATAAGAAATGTTACCCTCTCCCCATAAACGTCATCTGTTTAACTCACCCTTATTCTTTAGTCCAACTCGGATCCACCTTCCCCAGGCATCCTCTTTCATACCCCCGACAGCCCTGCCAACCCTCCTGTTCTTGGTATTGCTACTGTCTGTCTTTAGCCTGGAACCTCCCAGGGGCTGTCAGGCTTCTTTCCACAGGCAAGTGTGGTCTCTTTAGAGAATCCCTGTTTCAGGAGGTAAAGCCAATGCCCTCTTGCTGGTCTTTAATGCCCCAGATCCTGCAGCAAGGCCTGCGGTGGCAGCTGTGGACCGCTGGTTGGGTGGTCTGCTCTTTCTGCACACAAGCCTTACTTTGGTCCATGGTCCCCTAGGGAGAAGTGTCCAGGCTTTCTGGTCAGAGGTCTTGTCTGCCCCATCAGAAAGGCCTCCAGCTGTGGCTAAGAGTCCACTTTCTCTCCTGCTGAACCCTCAGAGGACTTCTAAGCCCTTCACACACTTTAGAAATAGCCCCTCTGTGTGGGCCAGGCCCCTCCTGTACTGCCGCCTAGAAAGACCTGGGCATCCTCTCTCAGGGATGCTCAGTCCCGGCCACTTAGCCCAGGAGGGCGTGTGACAGGCAGCACTCTTGCCCCCAGCCATTCTCGTGCCTTCCTTCTTTGTTGTGTTCCATTTCTTTCTAATCCCACCTTCCCCCTGTGCTGGCGGCCTTCCACCATTACAAATTCTATCAAGCGCCTGTGACCCCAGACTCTGACAGCTCCCTGATAAGAAGCCTAGATTCTCTTTATCTCTCCCAGGCGAATTAGCTTCCCTCAACACCTTTGTCACGTCCCCCATCTCCGAGCTGACCCCCCACAGTCAGAGACAGGGAGTTGGCAGATAAAAAGATCTTCTCTGGGTTAGAATTATAATTAAACACCTCGTGCTTTCTGCCTGCCATCTGGGACTGCTTTAACCCTTGCTGCTCTTCAAATGCACCACTTCTGCTCTCCTCTCCCCTCCCCCCTCACTTCTGCTCTCCTCTTCTCCAGCTTTCCTGTTTCTTCCCTGAACCCCGAGAGGGTGCAGGGTGTGGGGGTCAGAGTGTGGGGGCGGAGCTGCCTTACTCTGGTTAGAGTTTCACCCAGGGCCAAGATGTGCTCTTTAAACTCAAGAAAAGGCACCAAGATCTCAACTTCTGCCATTAGGGTCCTCCCAGAGTTTGTCGCCTTTGATACTATTAACCTGCTTTACCCTGGTTGAGGGCCCAGAGTGTCTGTACGTTCCTGTGTCCCCTGGGACATGGGGACAGCCTGTGGCCCTGGATGGATCCAGGCACTGAGGCCTTGGCAAGGCCAGGAGAGAAAGCCCTGCTCCAGGCAGAGCCCCAGCCCGAGTCGTAGTCCTCTTACCGAGCTGTTCTGGCACTGGACGCTGGAGCTGTTGAAGCGCAGGGCGGGGACCCGATGGACAGCGCCCTGGATGTTGAGGACACACTCATAGCCGCGCTGGCCAGACTGAGGCTGAGGCAAGTTCCGAGCCTTGAGGGTGATTGGTTTCACCTCCCCGACTGGAATCAGGATCTCCTCCGTGGGCACTAGCTGGGGACAGTCCTGGGGGGACAAGCAGAGAGGCTCTATCTGTCCTCAGCTCACACCTTCCTAATCACCTGAGCCAGGGCAGGATCGGGGCCCCGTCGCCAGGACAGACCTTCTCAGGTCCAGGTGGACTGCCCATGAGAAGGACCCTAATGTCATTTCGAGAGCCCGTGACTCAGCAGGGAAAATGAAATCTCTTAGCTCCTGGGCTTTGATATTGTCATCACCATCCCACAAATTGTCCTGTATCTGATGTGTGCATTGCAATTTAGGAATTAATTTTCAAGCACCTGTGTGGCATGCTGTGGATTTTATTTCCCAAGATGCTGGATGAAAGGGCCTCCACGTGTCCCTGTCCCCAGCTCCGGCACCCCCACCTCTGGTTTCATCTGGTTCCCCAGCTCCCATTCCTCTGCCTCTCACATTGTTCGGTGCCCGAGGCATCCTGTTATCGAAGGCTTCAGCTTCCCAGCTCCAGCTGAGCTGGGCTTTCTAGGAGGTGGATCAAGCCCTCCCAGCAACTGTTCTAAATACTTGCTCTGGCTTTTTATCTCATTTCATTACCAGACCCTGCATGAGTGAATGCCATGTTGATTTGGAAAACAAAACCCAAACAAGAAAGTTGTGGCAGGGAGGGGCTACGGGAAGGACCATGAGAGAGAAAGTGAGAAGGAAAGATTGATTGTCTTCAGTTCTGTGTCTGGATCCTGCTTTGCAATCAGGGGTCAAATATCACCGGTCCAACAACTCCAATCTCTTCGTTCTCCTCCTCCAGGGAAGATCTGAGCCCAGTAGCCCCTGGCAGTGAAGCCCTTTCCTATCTCCAGGGATCAACGAGGGGAATTCTTACAAGAGGCTCTCTACCTTCTCATCCCTTTCCCCTGGACTTGGTTCCTGAAAGGAGCTTTTGGGAATGTGTAGGGGCTCACATTGCTACCAGGCCTGCAGGGGATGCTACTGGCATTTACTGCTCTGGAGCCAAGGCTGCTAGGCTTTCTACAAGGTGTGGACAGTCTCCAGCCATAAGAGATTGTCCTTCTCCTGATGCCAGAGGAAGCCTCATGTAACAGGGGCAATGGGGAGCAATGGCATAGCCTGTGTCCAGGAATCAGGAGAGCACTCAGCCTGCTGCTCACAGGGTGGATTAGGCAATCGCTTCTTTTCTCTGGGCCCCAGTTGCAGGCACCTGTCTGCCTCTTTGATCCTATAGTTCTTGCACATCATGATCTGGCCATACTGAGTGTAGGTGTGCCATTTCCTTACTGAATCAATCTCTGGACCTTTGAACATGTTTTCTCTCTACCAAACACTAACTCCTACCTCCTAGCCCATCCTGATCTCTGTCCTGCCTCAGCCCCTCCTTGAACTGATTATCTCTCAATCAGCCTTTAAATGTGGCTCCCCTTTCCAGGAAGACTCTCCTTCCCCTTTCCTTGCACTGGCTTCTGGATGGGTTATGCCAAGATTGCATCTAGCCCTCAGAACTGCAGTCCTCTTGTGGACTTGTTTTTCTCACTGGACTGTAAGCTTCTTGAGGATTAGATGTCTTATTCACCTCCGCATCCCCAGTCTTCCTCTTGGTGCCTCACATGGTCAACTGGACAACTGGTCATCATTTGTGGGACGGTAAACATAAAGCAGAAAATACAACAATAGACAAAAAGATCTTGAAGTTTCCTTTTAGTTCTGACTTTGTAGGTTTGTTAAAGCTGAGGAACAAAATCTACTTTCTGGATATCGATAGATTTGAGGAAGGAAAAGTTTGATTCCCAAAAGCTGGGATTGGAAATCATCATGGTTTCTGAAGCCATTTTATTACCTAACTTGCATGTCCAAATCTATTAAGGAATCTTGAGGATTTATGAAGATCTGGATCCAAGGATATTTCCCATGGAAATCTGTCTAGGAAATCTGCCTGGCTGAACCTCCAGGATCACTGGTGCCATCCCTGGCCTGTCAGCTGACTGCACATGAGGACTCCAGGCAGGCCAGCCTCCACAAGGGATGGGATCCTACAGCAATGCCAGAACAGATGGGCCCATTCAGGAGCCAGTCACTCAAGCTGCCAACTCATAAACTTGCTCTTTACTGCACTTTTACTTTCATTCCCTGAGGGTACTCTTGACAAAGTCTTTCATATATTTATAGCCAAAAAAAAAAAAAATGAACACTGCTTTAGGGAAGCCCAGACGTCCCATTGAAAAGGAGATGCCACATCCTGTTAGTGGCTAAAAAACCAACATTGAATCTAATAAGTTAGACTTTTAATTTAGGATAGAAATAAAGCTAAGATATAATGGGTTGTGTGTGTATATGGGTGTGTGTGTGTGTGTGTGTGTGTGTGTGTGTGTGTGTGTGTGTGAGAGAGAGAGAGAGAGAGAGAGAGAGAGAGAGAGAGAGAGAATAACGGTTCAGACTCTGAACCAGGTGATATATTGTAAATGATGAGGAGTTGTTTCTCATCTCTAATGAGCTCAGAGAACAAATTCAAATTTCATGAGTAGGGTCTTAAAGATGTGCTTTCGGAAGTGTGATGTCTCCATTAGTAAATAAGATTGTAGAATCCTTTTAACTCTGGTAACAAAAAGAAAGAAAGAAAGAAAAACCACAGCATTGGCCCTTAGTATCCATGAATTCTGCATCCACGAATTTAGTCAACCAAGGATCAAAAGGACTTGAAAAAATTACATCTGTACTGAACATGTACAGACTTTTTTTGTCATTATTCCCTAAACAATACAGTACAACCACTATTTACATAGCACTTACATTGTATTGGTTATTATAAGTAATGTTGAGATGATTTAAAGTATTCTTCAAGAGGATATTCGTAGGTCATATGCAAATCCTATGTCATTTTACGTAAGGGATTTGAGCAGTTGGCAGAATTTGGTATTTACAAGGGTCTTGGAACCAATCCCCCTTGAGTTCTGACAAATGATTATATACATTGTATAATACACACACACACACACGGTTGTCTTTTTGTCTGGGCTAAGTCCATCTTCAGCCTGGAGACTGGAGAATCATGAGTAGAATTTAGGAGTACTTTTATGAGTCTTTTAAAGAGGTATGGGTGTGGTGGCACTCACCTATAATCCTAACACTTGGGAGGCTGAGATGGGAGGATTTCGGGTTTGAGGCCAGCTGCAGCAACTTAACAGGATGCTATTTCAAAAGAGTGTGGGTATAGCTTGGAAGTAGAATACCCCTGAGCTAAATCCCCAATACAAAAGAAAGGTTGGGGGGGAATTCTAGAATTTTTGAAAATCTTTCCATAATTTGCTGCTTCAGGCTTTTTGGAACTAGATATATGGACAATGATGAATGTTTTCCCAAATGTCCAGGATTGCCCCAGTAGAGAAAGGATGACTTGAGTTTAGTTTATTTGGCTTTTGCTCTTGAGTCACACAGAATAGGGTTCTTCCTTCTATTCTCTAGGGCAAGAGAAAGAAGTGGTTGGTGTCCCAGGCATACTCTCTGTTTTGGGCAACAGGGGAAACATAGATCTTCTGGGTTATGAGATGGCTCTGGCGACTCAGTAAGCGGCAGTGAGTCTTGGGTGGAAACAGCAAGGGTGAGACTGCCGGCTGGTGCAGGAAAGCCAGCAGCCCAAAAAGCTGCCAGGCTGTTGGAACTTCGGTACCTCTAGGGCTTGAGGAAGGTGATAGGTTTCATAGGATATAATGAAGCCATTTCCAAACCCTTTGCTTCTGTGTGTACATGCATGTTCGTTCTCTCTCTCTCTCTCTCTCTCTCTCTCTCTCTCTCTCTCTCTCTCTCTCTCTCTCTCTCTCTCTCTTTCTCCTTGTCCTAAGGACAAGAGAGCAAACAATCATAAATGCTTTTCCTGCAGAACATTAAGACTGTTATTAACATTCTTAAAATACTGATGCTCCTGCCGGTCCTCAGTCTTTTGAATGACATCTTTAGGTCATCTCATTCCTCCTCTGTCTGCAGACCAACTGGAGCCAGGGGTCAGTTCCTCAGCAGCCGTTTCAGTTTAAATCAAGATGAACAGATGTCTGTCCTGCTTGGGGATACCCTAGGGCTGCAGGAGAGGAAATAGAACTGCAGGGAGGGCAGGGACCCTGGCGTAGAGCCCTGTGAGTCTAGGGGTCGTGTTGTCTACTGGGTTCCGCTGTGCTCTGCCAGACTTCTGTGCCGGGGACCCTTTAGCCTTCGGAAACAACTTCTCCCATGTGGAAATGGCATTATCTTCACCCACTGGACTTCAAAGAGAGAGAGCAGCCAGCATCCTGGGAAGCTAATCGGATTTATTTGGTTCTATCTTTCCCCTGGGACAGGGTGTAAAGAAGATATTTATGTATCTACATCTCACTAGGCCTGGTTTAGCCATGGAGGGAGATGAGCTTTCAAAGCTGAAAGCCATACATACTCCTGTGCACACCCGCTTGCTAACACCATGTCACAGCTTGATCTGACCCAGGGAAGCAGAGATTTGGGGGGCCCCCGTCCAAAATCTGCCATGCTCTGAGTGCTGGAAAGATCTGGCTTGTTACCTTAAAAGGGCTCAAGGGATGGTGCAATTGAAATTCAGTTTCCTCATCTCTAAAATGGTGCCAATAATACCTGATTGCATGAAAGAGAGATATGAAAGTATGGATGGTATAAGAGGTAATGAGCCGGATTAACCATTGTTAACATTATTACAGCATATTTCTAGGTGTGTTTGTGCATGTGTGTGCTTATGTGTATAAGTGTGGGTGAATGCAGAATTAGAGGACATCAACTTATTCAAGACCAACTTGGAGCACTGACCCTGAATTCTGATGTTCACATTTATTTGACAATCATGGGGAAATTATTTTACTTATCTAAGCCTCAGTTTATCTGTAATAGACTCTCTTTCATAGAGTACTTAAGATTAAATGAGCCTTAGAGCCAGGCGTGGTGGCGCATGCTTGTAATCCCAGCATTTGGGAAGCTGAGACTGGAGGACCCGGGTTCGCCGCCAGCCTCAGCTGCTTAGTGAGGCCCTCCGCAACTTAATGAGACCCTGTTTCAAAATAAAGAATAAAAAAAAAAAAATAGGGCTGGGGCTGTAGCTCGGAGGTAGAATGCTCCCGGGTTCCATCCCCAGTACAAATAAATAAATAAATAATTGAGCCTTAGATATATATCTACATATCTATCTATATTTATCTATATATTTATCTATTTATATATACACAAAAAATATGCACTCAATAGATGTAAACTACTAATATTTTTATTTTTGAACTGCATTCTCTGCAGTGCAGCTGTTCTTCATCGTCAGGCCTAAGCCTGACTTGGCTGAGCAACCCTCTGGAAAGATGTGGACAGATGCACCGCATATATTGGCTATCTTTTTATTTGGAAATGGCATGGTCAGCCCATCTTCCATGGAAAGTTTATCCATCTCTGGAGATGGATTTGCATGTGTCCAGCCACACCCTGAGCCCTCATGACCAAAAGCAGGGGCCACACTGAAGTCATACCAGCAAGAGTGGCTGTGGCCATGGTGACAAACACACTCACAGGCCAATTTTCTGTAGAAAGCAAACCACTCCACTCTTTTGGATGCCTGAGTTCTCTGTAGCCTTGGGCAAAATCCCTAAAACTTTGGCATCTTGGTTACTACAGATGTCAAATATGAATTATGTGAAGCTGCAGGGCTGTTTTGAAAATCAACTGAAATGCCATATGTCAGGGGTTCTCAATCTTTAGCTTCATCTGGGATGGGGCCCAAGAATTTGAATTTCTAACAAGTTGGTGGGTGATGCTGATGGTGCAGGCCCTGGCAGGCACACTTTGAGAACTCCTGCCTCGTGCAAAAACTACGAATGTGCGATGCATTAGTGTGGCTGTATTAATTAATGGAGCTAATCAGTTATACATTGTTTCTAGGAAGTAGGTAGACATAAAATTTTGATTCAAAGTTGGGGGAGGGATTTACTGGAAATGTAAAAGAGATATTCTAGGAACCCCAAAGAGACAGCTAAAGGATTTTCAGTTTCTAAAACATCATAAAGACGTCAGATGGGACTTTGGGTAGAGTGAAGGAAACCTTATCCAAGTCAGGCATGTGCATCTTTGCTCTCCCTCAAATTTCCAGAGATGGGGGATCCCTAGAGCAGAGCTTTGGACAGAAAAGATCAGGGCCTAGGAGGTGTTTGTTGGGAAGGGATGTGTGACCGGCTGTGGCTAAGAGCTAAAAGTAGTATTTTAGAAAGTTGAGGAAGGGGCTCTAGCAACCTCACTGGGAACCTGCACCCTATTTCCTTTCCTGAGGCAAAGTTGGGAGCTGGATGGAGTCTGGGCTTCCCTCAGGGCTCTTCAGAAAGCTAATCCTCAAGCTGTGCCAGGGGCCAGATCACTTGAGGGTAGGAGAGTGGCCGCCCCCACCCCTGGGAGATGGGGAGATAAGGGGAAACAGGGAGATGGCCCCACTTCAGTCCCAAGTCACAGACGCCAAAGCTAGAGAATGAGACTGAGAGGGGATGGGAAGTCTCTGGGTTTGCCCTGAGGCTCTTTCGGTATTAATTCAGACCTCTGGAATGTCCGACTCTCTCATCTGAGGCCGAGCAGGAGCTCTGTTTCAGTGGCTCCTACAGGGGGTGAAGGAGGCCGGGCCTGCTTCCAATTAGCCTTCTGGGGCTCAGCCCTCGGGCCTCTGCACACACCCCGGCAGAGTTTATTTGTCTTGCTCTGTATGACACTCTGCCTGCCCTCGCTCCAGCTGCAGGTCGAGATCAGGCTTGGCTTTAGGTTTCCTTTGGCCTGAGGGGGTGACCCCACAGAAAGTGAGGCAGCTGCTCCTTCTTGTCTACACCTCCACTTTCCCCCCTCTCTGCACCCTGCCATCCTCCTCCATCTATTTTATTAAGCAACTTAGGAGTTTCAAGTGGCCAAAGTGAAGGTCTGTTTCTGAGACCATTGATCACAGTTTCCCACTGCCCAGACTTCATCTCTGCCCTGGCCTTCTTGTGGACTGCTTCCCTGAGTCATTCTTTCACTGGTACCCAAGTTGTGTTAACCCTACTTCATATCTTCAGCTCTTGAAAACTGTTTTCATACCAGGATTGAAATTAATTTCAAGTTGACTAAAGACCATTGAGTGCTTTCAGGCCAGCTGCATCCCAGCATACCAATGGACTAGAGGAATATCCTTTCTGGATTGTTTTCTAGGACACTAAGTGTCTGGTTCCATCATTTTGAGGCAACCAGGGATGAGTTTGTCTTAAATGCTCCTGTGGGGACCATCTGTGTATCTCCGTTTCAAGAAAGGCAAATTCCATTTTTCTGACTGCATATAATGCATGTTGTTTCAGAAACTAGGAAGCACTCAAGGCCGTAGGTGTGTGTTTCGGAAACCTTTCAAGATCTACTTTCTTAAGTTTAGTTATGGAAGCAACCATCAAGATTAGGAGACACAAAATATTTTCTTTCTTTAAACGGGAGAAAAGTAGACACAATTCCCATCAATGGGACTTGGGCACAAAAGTCACTGGTTTATCCCCTATTTTACACATGCATTCTATGAATGTTCACTGAAAAAGGCATGAGGATTTTAAGATAAGATGTGGTCCTTCCTTCAGGCAGCTTACATTCTAATGCAGGAGGGAGATGTGTATATAAAGGCTGGAGTAGTATATAAAAATGCTATATTGTCACTTATCAATACTTGGTGAAACAAGGGGGAAACTTGTGTATATACCCATGTGCATCTACATGAAAACATAAGGTCTCTATAGCTGTTCAAATCCAACCGGCCACCCTTGGCCATGAAAAGCACTAGACACAAGAAAGGAAGACTGACCAAGCAGGCTTCATCATTCTGAGGCATGCTGGGGACACACAAGAAAGTCATTCTGGGGACACACAAGAAAGTCAGCATCAATAAATAATGATTGACAGGAATATTCATTGGAGAGAGAAGCAATGATATTTTACTGTGTTGATACTAGAGGTGGGTCAGGCTTTAGGAGTAGAGTTTCAAGTATATAATAAAATTAGATTTTTAGCAATGTCTGGTTCTTTCACTAGCTGAGTTTTTCTCTTTCTGCAAGGCCACCCACCCAGTTATAAATCAGAGTAAAAAAATCATTGAATTTTTGAGTTGGAAGAGAAGTTGGCATGAAAGAATAGTTGAGAGTGAATGTTCTACTGAACTAGACTATGTCTATAGCCAAGCACACAGTTAGACTCAAAGAATAAGCACCATTCACTACTCTCTTCCAAACCATGGAGTCTGTTTGGTTAGATCCATTTCCTCTAAGCTTTTAGACTCAGTCCCCAGTTATCTTCATGCTTTTGAATGCACATTATCTTAAGAGTCTAGCAGATACAGCCTCTGCCTTTGGGGTATTTGCCATCAGTTTCTTGAGCCTTTAATAAGATGGCTTTCTAACATGTAGAATTTCTGACAAGAAGACAAAATGGGCCAAGACAAGAGCTGGTCACGCCATTGGGTTGACAATCAGAAAAGGGAGGGACCACTCAGATTCATTGGGAACATTGCCATGTCAAGGTGAACCTTCTTACCTCTGAAATATTGATCCGGCCCTCCTGGAAGGAGCAGGTGGTGGGGTCATGAGTGCAGAGGTTTCGGTACTTGCACCAGTGGCAGCGAAAAGCGCTGTTGACACAGGACAGGCACCTGTAAGGAAAGAGACAGTAAGAGGACAAGCCGGGCAGCCATGATGGAAGCCCATTATCCTGTGCTTAAATCCTAAACGTAACTCAGAAGACAGACTGGCAGATTAGTGGAGCATCCTCTAGCCCTAAGAATTGTGAATTCTCCACCCAAGATGTTCATGGGATCATAAAATTAGAAAGAAACCATGGCTGCAGTGGGAATGGTATAACTTATAAAGCAGTGGTGTGCTGGAGCGGGCCTGTACTAGCTTATGGGAGCTGACTGTTAACATTTTCATGAATCTTGCAAGCTGGTTGACCTCATATTGGTAGCTTAAAATCAGCCATGGTGGGAGGATTCAAACCACAGAAACTGATAAACATTACAACATACTATTTTTTTTCTGATTGCTGGTAGTTAAACCTTTACCAACATCCCACTGTTTATAAGACAAGAGTAGCCTAAAGAGCACAGAGGTAGAAATCCAGCACATCTGATTCCAGTCTTGCTTCTGCTGCTATCACTGGGGTCACCCTGAGCAAGTCACTTTACTCTCTGCATTGAAAATTTTCCATCTATCTGTAATAAAACATTCCTGTCTACTTCACAGGGATGCTTTGGTGTCAGAGAAGATAATATATGGGAAATGTTTTTGAAAAGCACCTTGCTTTTCAAAATGTGAACATTATTTTCAAGTGCTTAAATCATCTGCTATTTCAACCTCTTAAATATCATTTGAGTGCTAACAATTGGTTCATAGCACCTGTGTTACTGGACTTGGGGTAGTTAACACTATTAAAGAATAACTTTGTCCCATACCCCTACTAGCCTGGGCATAGAACAATATGATATATGTATGGCACACATCTTTCTTGCCAAGGTGAGCACTCACTTCTTTTCCTCTGGTTTCAGCTGGAAGATATGTATATTATTTTGGTTCTATGTATGTGATCAGACCACTATAATGAAATGTGCTTTCTGAGTGGGGTTGGTCTTCCCGGCTCCCCTGCTTTATAAACTCTTTTATAACTAGACTAATCTGGCCTAGATGGAACCAGGTCTGCAATCTGGCGCCACCTGGTGGGATTCTGAAAACAATCTGGGTGGTTGGGGTTCCATCCAGGGGTCATTGGCTAATAGACCACAGGGTGTTCGGTGCATTAGCTCATCTATATTTCTTCCCAGAGCCAGTTATTTTTATCCCTTTTTGCTTATTTAGTTTCTGAATTTAGGCCAGTACTCCCTGATTGATTGGTTCTTGATAATATCTTATGATTCAGCAAGAAAAAAATAATGAAAACAGACCAAGGACCAAAGGATGATGGTATCTATTTGGACTCCGGACCTGGCTCTTTCACCAGCTAGTTTTGTGACCCTCATTGTAGCACTTACCCTCTGTGGGCCTCAGTTTGCCATAGCAAAAGAAGGGAACTGAACTCGATTTTGTGACTTTTAACTATGAATACCAGGAGTAGAGAAGGGTAAGATAGATAATGCTTGGCAATAAAATGAAATCTTTGCTAGCAGGGACACCTGGTTTTTTCTGCTACAACTTGCTGCCTGTGACAGCATCTTGGCTGCCATAGCAATCCATCACTGAAAGTGGTGACATCACACTGGATTGCCATGGAGATGAGGATGCTCTCACAAACAATGGATTCTATTATCACCATGTTCCTTTGTGAAGGAGGTTAAGAGATTCTCTCTCTAAGATGCTTGTATTTTTCAAAACAGGTTTAGCTGGGGGTTGGAATGCAGTGGTTAGTGGGTATTTTTGTCCATTTCAGCTTTGGCCACTGTATGTCCTGCCCTGGTTCTCACTGGCTGTTTTTAATCTCTTGTTCTGACTTTCTCAGCATATCTACTAAGCTATCCCAGTGGGTCTCAGATACAACTCCTCCCTTGACTACTGTAGAGATGCTAGAACTCCAGAAGATTATTCTAATGAAATCAAGATCAGAGAATGGGAGACTTGAGGAAGACTATTTGTCTATTTTAATGGCTAAAGATTTCTTTAGGGCTTATTTATAAACAGATCCTTTCCCCACCTTGATTGCTGAGCCTGTTGTGCACACAGCTTGGGCCATATAGACTCAATGCCTATTAGGTCAATCTCAGTGGTCCCTTATCCTAGACAAGGGGAAGGACAGATCCATAAAATATTTCCATGTAATTTCCTCTTACATGGAGAGATTTCTTGACCTCTCCTTTGTTGAATGTCCATGATTATTATGACAATCAACAATCATGGCCCTGTTATAGAGCCATGTTTCCCTCTCTCGAAACCAAAGAGTGAAAGATTGCCCAGCTTCTGTGGGAAGTTTCTGTGCCTTTTCCAGAAAGGATCAGAAGGATTCCTCTCCTCCAATCCTGACCTTGATTTCTATTCCTGCAATGTTCCCAGTTTCCTAAACAGCTGTTGGATCTCCTAAGCTGGGGCAGGGGGGCAGATAACAGGCATTCAGCCTCTGGAGGTGGCTGGTGATGTACATGTACGTTGAGCTGAGCTCCAATCCCTTTGGAGGCTAGCAGTCTGGTCTGCCTGGCTTCCCCTCCTCTTTCAAAAGTTAAAAGATGGTGTAGGAACAAGGTGGAGTTAAAGTCTCCATGCTCCTCCCAGGCTCAGGTCCTTTCTCTGTGTGCTGCATACCTGTGTGCATAGCAGATCCCCTAGCTCTGGGCCCTCTTCGTTTGGTTCTAGAAGACATGTTCAAACTTAACTCAATTACTGTCAGTCTCTTCCTAGGAAGCCATCAGCACTTTTTTTTTTTTAAATGGATACCCTTTCTTATGGTTCTTGTCATGACTTTCTTTTTACTGTCTTGGTTTGAGAGCTGGGTATGGGGTGTGCTGGGATGGGGGCCAAGAGAGACTGAATGGAATTAGGATCTGTGGAGGATAAATGGCATTTAATTGGATAATATACTCTGTCCAAAATATGTGTAAAGCCCCTTAGAGAGACTGCAAGGTGACTACCACACAGTCCCTGCCCTAAAGGAGGTCAGAATCAAAGGAGGGAAACCCCAGACCCGGAGCGAGGCTCCTTCTGAGAAGCGCTTACAGTTGGTGGGCACTGCAGTTGTAAAACTTGAATTCGGTGCTGACAAATATCTTCCCCGTCTCCTTGGACCTCAGCTGCAGCTCTAGCCCAAACCAGTCTGGGAAAAAAAAAAAAAAGGAATAGAGAGTGAAAACCTGGGGGCCCAGACTGAAGGAAAGGTAAATCAGTAAGCCACCCACCCAGGACTTTCTCTGTCACAGATGGTGGAAGGACCTGCCTGGAACCTTCTCCCACGAGGACCCCTTTGCTGGATACCCAAGACCCAGACCCAGACCCAGACCCAAATCCAAACCCAGACCCAGACCCAGACCCAGACCCAGACCCAGGGAGGAAATAGCAGAGTCTATGGAGCCCCGTGCTTAGTGAGGCATGTTCAGTTACTGAAATAATTTTAGAAATATTAAACCAGAATCCATCAAGTCCCTGTTTTGTGGAGCCAAAACATTAAATAGCATTGCTGGAAGCCACTCCCATTCTCAGAAGGGACAGCAGCCTACAGAGTCTTTGCACATTGTGCAGCCTCATTCTAAATGAGAGCAAGCATTTTCCCTCCTTCTACATTTTGCTTTGTGGCATTACAGGCTTTCAAATTCAGACAAGTTGTATAAACCAATATTAGCATCTGGTATTTGGGTCGGGGAAGAACTTGTGACCCCCACTCCCCTATGGTAGAATAGTCTCCAGCATGTGGCTCTCCCAGCAGACACTTCTTACCTTGATCCAGAGGGATGGCAGGGACATCCTTGGGCCCAGGTGAGACGCAGATGACCTGGCTCCCAGACACCTGCCCCTCTACTTCTGTCAGGTTCCCAAAGGCACAGGCAATGCCGGCAGACAGGTCAGGAGCATCACTCACAACCAGGCTGAGCTGTGGGAGAAGCAAAGAGCTCAGGTGACCCAGCTCCAGGCCTAGCCCTGTTGGGACCTATTTCTTACTGATCTCCCCTGATCTCATCTATAATAGAAGGGCACTGGTATAGGTGACCTTCCAGCTCTGTCACAGAACAATTACACTAATCAATTGTTCAGTGTCATGAAGAGCCAATGGCTTCATTAATATATTATTATCATTTTTATACTTCAATTGGTGCATTGTAGTTCCATATCATAGAGAATCAAAGTGAACATAAACACATACATACATCACGTGGTGTATTTCCCTCAGTAACCCCCCCCCCCCCCCGCTTCTCCTTCACCATAAATGTTAGTGAAATTGATGGTGATACCTTCGTGCATGGATACAACCTTGTTTGAACTGTTTCCTTCCTCAACCCTTACTTTCCCCCTCCTCATCTCCCTCCCCTAATCTCCTTCCACTATTTTACTGTTCTCTCTCCTCATTTGACTGAAGTCCCTTTTATTTCCTATTTTCCCTCTAGGTTCCACATATGAGGAAAACATGACTTTGACCTTCTGAAACTGGCTGATCTCACTTAGCATAGTATTCTCTAATTCAATCCATTTTCCTGCCAATGGTATAATTTTATTCTTCTTTATGGCTGAGTAAAATTCCATTTTGTGTATATACCTTATTTTCTTTATACATTCATCTGTTGACAGACACCTAGGTTGGTTCTATAATTTGGCTACTGTGAATTGTGCTGATGTAAACATAGGTATGCATGCATCACTATAGTATTCCAACTTTAATTTTAGAAAGATATTAGAGAGTAGTATAGCTGGATCATATGATGGTCCCATTCCTAATCCTTTGAGGAATTTCCATACTGATCTCCACAGTGGTTGTACTCATTTACAATCCCACCTAATTGATTTTTTCAATCTTGTCTTGCATCAGAAAGCAGAGAGGTTTGGGTGCACTAGAGGGAAAGGGACCAAATTCTACCTCGAATGGACCCTGCTCACTTTGACATGGAAGTTAGTTGCAAGGCACCACGGGACCTTGAAAGGGAGTCAGGAGCTGAGGTCTTCATCTCAGGGCCTTAACCTGGGGCCCTGAGAGGATAACTATCATAGTCCAGGTTCATCAAGAGCTTACTAGGTTGGCTGGTGACAGTGGCTCCCGATCCTGGCCATCATTCACTCAGAGGCTCCTGATCAGGCCATGGGCTTCCTAGAGTTTCTGTTCCCCTGTTTCTCTGGGCTCTCTCTTCTCCAACAGTTCTCTTCAAATGGGGCAGGAGGTTTACAAGGAGCTCAGGGGAGCAGATAAGTGGCCACGATGGCTCCATGGTGTCTCTTACCTATGGGTTCCAATCATCTGGGCCAGTAGTTTCTAGCCTTGTCAAGTTTGAAGACCCTTCTTTTAGTGCTAAAAATACCATAGACTTTCAGAAGAATTTTTTTAAGTGAGAAAATATCTAATGGCAAAATGCTGTTCTAAATTCAGTGCACTGTTCAATGAGTTTGTGCTCAGTTACCACAATGCACATCCAAGTGGTGTCTAAATAGGTAAGAAGTGTGACTGGCTCCCTCTGGCAATGAGGAGGGCTCACGGGCTCATGGTGACAACAGCCCTGGGACCGCCTCCAGGCTGAGGGTCCACAGATAGGTAGGTCTCCCTTTGCCTTCCTACTAACACCGAGCAGTGGCTTTCTCAGTCACAATGATGTCACCTTGCCTTTTCATGCACTTGTTTGACACTAAATCTCTGCCCCAGTTTTGTTTCCATGGGGCCAAGAGATTTAAATACAAACCCACTGTTTGTTCTCTTAGCTCCAATGGAGCCAAAACCTCCTGGTGGGGATGAATGAACTGAAATCTTGGAAGGTTCATTAACTAATTAACATTCATGAATGCTCATAAAATCTTCAGAATGAAAAAAATAGGGCCTGAGGACATGAAATATTTTGGGTTTTACCTTGACAGGCGGTTAAGGGCTATTTTATTCTCTTTAATATTCTCTTTAAGTACACACTGACTTCAAATTGAGTCTCAGGTTTTCTCTTAAACTTGCAGATTTCTTGAGAGAGTCTAGCAGGTGGACGATTATAAATATAGCACCCATGAAAGAATGTGTTATTTGGTATTGAATTGCATTACATTGTAGATGTTTGTGACAACATGCAAAATTTAGATTAACAAAACAGATCAATGGGTAATAAATTTTCAGGGAGTTTGGAGAATGGCTGTGCCCTTTTCAGGAGTTACCATAGCTTTTCTAAAAAGTTTCCCTAGACATTTAAAGTCTGATTAACATTTCAACATTCAGATTCTTGTGCAAGCTTTGAAGGAGCACACCCACACAGGTGCATGTCCTGTACTACCTCTCTCCTTCCTCCTTGCTGAGCTACTTACCAGCCGGCTGTGCTCAGACACGGAGATGCTGCTGGGCTGCACCTTGAGGCTCATGCACTGGCTGATGCTGGCAGCAAATCGATTCAGTTCCCAGGCGCGATGGCACTTGTCCCTGCGGGAGCACCTGCCACAAACACAGATTCAAGGGAGGTCAGGCCTCTGGGACCCATGTGTTTGGCTCTATTGTCCCTTGGTAAGCATAGTTTGCTGCCCTTAGCCCTGAGGCTTGTCTTCTCACGGTGGCTTTCACTATATTTCAGAGAGCTTTGATGACTCCCACATGGTCTCTATCACATGCAGCTAAGGACAGGTGATTCTCAAAACAAGACATGCAGTTTGGATATAAAGAACACCCTTGCCAGTGCTGTGAAATGCTCAAATGAGCAAGTGAGGGAAGTTTGGGGAACTTGAACTTGAGAAGTAGCATAGTGATGAGCTAAGAACTTGAACTCTGGAGCTAGGGTTGCAGGTCCTAACCTTGGAACCATTACCCTCCAGCTGTGGCTCCTCGGACAAGTTACTAAATCGCTATGTCCTCACTTTCTTCAACTATAAAAGGGCGAGGATGGTGATAATACTCCACCTCACATGGTTGGTGGAAGAATGAACGAGTTATTGCTTAGAATATAGAATATAGGTGTGATGTCAGCGTCAGTCCTTGTAATATCATCATATTAATGATGATGATGATTAATATTATTATTTTCCTCCAGAAGACGTTAGAAAACAGGAGAGGGTTTTAGTGAGGAGGACAGAGTGCATTTGATCTTGTGGATGGATTAATGGCTCTTTGAAGGCAGAGGCCATGTTTTATTCATTAAGATATTCTACCTGCCACATGGCATATTTTAAATAAATGTTTGTATCGTGCAATAATGCCTTGAGATGGAGAGACAGACCGGGAGCTGCAGCCAGGGTGGCCTCTGTGAGAAAGCTTGTGTGGCTGTGTCTCCTGGCAGCTTCATCTCTGGCCCCTCTGCTCAGTGTAGCAGGTGGACCTGGTGATGCTCACAGCAGCAGCTTCGGGTTGCCACCTGCTGTGTCCCAGGGGAACACATTCCAGAGCTGGTGCAGCTCCAAACCAAGTAGCCACCAGGACACTTACAAGATTCCACAACCAAGCAGTGATTCCCATTCCCAGCTCCCCCCAACCCCAGCTCCTCCCCCTTCCTTTCCAGGCACATAATGGATCTAAATATGAATGCTGTCAAAGAAAAGAATTATTGAGGTTTAAGTGAATCCTTAAGATAGCTCTAAAGTGAGCTCTTGACTGGAGCCTTTATCTCATTGACTCACTGAAATGGCTCTTTTTTATCATACTATTTATGGCAACGGCCCTAACAGAGATAAATAGCCTGGGAGACAATAACACACTTGCAAGAGCGAGGCATACAGAAGAGACAGGAAGGTTTCAAGTCCCCCTGGACCCATAGGCTCTTTAGCAAGCTGTGTCGGCCCTCCACCTCCATTGAAGGAGCTGGGTCGTCGGTGAGGGGCTAGGGTCACCTGCTCCTCATGGCTCTATGAGCTAAGCAGGGTGGTGATGGCAGGCGGAGAGTATTGCTGGAGGTTCTGGAGAAGATGAGAATGACCAGGCAAGGAGACACCTCGGAGAAGAACCAGCAAAGTCCTGGTTCCTGTGTGCTCTTGGCAGGCGGAGTAGCTGGGAGAGGTGTGACCTAGCAGGGAGGATTCTCTGATGACAGGTAAGGTATTCCAGGGTAGAGGAAACCTGGGTTATCCTGATGAGGCTCATTCTAGAAGCTATAGCCAACCTAAGCCAGGAAGATGACAGGGTGGTGTGGGGCAGCTGGGAGACTTGGGCATTGTAGACAGGTCAATAGGGTAAGGGGATGTTCTTGCTATTGATGGTTCTCAATCTATTATTCTGCTGTGTTCTGCATGTGACAGGAGTCACTGGCACTGGGAGGGTAGGGTGGGGAGGGGCAGGAAGTAGGTGGTGCAGTTGGACCTAGACACTGCAGTACCAGAGGACATTTAGCCCAGGACCCATGCACAGAGTTGTGGGTGGCTGTTAGGTTCACACGAGTGCGTGTACATGTGTGTGTGTGTGTGTGTGTGTGTGTGTGTGTGTGTCTATGTGTGTCTGTGTGTTGCTGGGGCTTGAACCCAGGGGTTCCCACAGGCTAGGCAAGCACTCTACCCCAAGCTACATCCTCAGCCTTTTACTTCTATTTTGAGACAGGGTCTCTCTAAGTTGCAGAAGCTGGCCTTAAACTTGTGATCCTTCTGCCTCTGCCTCCAGAGTAGGTGTGTACCACCATGTTGTGCTGAGCTTTGTCGGGTTCTTTCGAGAAAAGAAATTCTCTTGAAGAGACAGATTGCCAACTGGTGGGTCTTCCTCAGTGAAGGGAGCTCAAGTTGATTCCCCTTTGCCATTCCTGGGGTGCAAGGTGGGGGGCCTCAGCATCTTTGCTACCTGTCTGACTTACTTGGAGACTCACTGTCTAGGTTTTGCTGAGAGCATTTTTTGCAAAACTTTTTGAGGCATCTCTCACCTCCAAAACTCAAGCTGGGAACCCAGTATTCGTGGGCTCAAATCCAGTCCGGATTTTGCATCTGTGAAGCGCCAGCCTCCCTCCCTCCCAAGCCCTCCCAACACCTGCTGCAGAGGCTGCCAGCCAAGAGCCATTGTGTAGGACCCTGAACTCTGGCCCTCCGCCTCCGCCTCCACCCCAAACCCGGCACATTTCAGGGAGATGCTTTGCTGGCTGGCCCTCGGCCATGGAGTTTCCAACTCCATCGGGCAACAGAATTCCTAGCCAGCTCCCGCCTTTGGGGTTTTCACCCTTTTCTCTCCCTCTGGGGCTCTTCAAATTAGGAAGTTTAAGTACGATTTTGCATTTCTATTGAGCTGGTATTCAATGGTGGGGAATGTATCTGAATAGGGATATGAGGCCAGTTGGAGTGAGATGGGACTTCTCGGAATCATAAAATAATGAGGCCAGAAGGGTCCTCCCAGGGGTACAGAGACCATAATAATTATTTTGATTTGTGTAGCCTCTTCTGGGCTTCCTTATTTCCAAAGCCCTTATTATTTCATTTAGTCTTCACAATTCACCTGTGAAACAGGCATTTTCCCTGTTTAGCGACAGAGAAATGGAGGCCTGGAGTTGTCAGAGGACCCATCCAGTGTTACACGGCAGCTGGCTTGAGAGCAAACCTCCCCAGCTCCAGTGCACCACCATCTGCGTCATGCACCCACGTCGGGCTATCCCAAGGAGGTTCTAGTGATACCAGGAGATTTTTCCACAGCTTCCTCTTTGAGTTCTCTCAATGGCATGAGGACACAGCCACTTCAAATCAGCTGAGAAGGAAAGACAGAGAGGCAAAGGCACTGGCCGGAGAAAGAAGGCCCCTACAACCTCTGCCTCTTCCTGCCCTCAATGCTTGTGCCTCAACTGGAATCACTGCTCAATAGAGATGCTGGCCCATCCCATCATCCCAGGCACCCCTCCAGAACACCCCAAACTTACATGTTGTGCAGAGCACACCAGCCACAGTGAGGGTCCCCCGAGCTCAGGCACTCCCCACAAGTTGTGTACTGTTCGCATGACTCCACAGGGACCCTGGTGACCTGGCAGAGAGAGGACAAGGAACACATGGAGGTCAGCTTGTGACAACTTGAAGATGTTTGTTCAGTCTCACCTACATCCAAGCACTCTTTCATGTCCCCAAAGGAGGTGACACTGGGGCCAAGTCAGAGGTCTCTCTCGATGTTTTCATCTCTTTGCTGGCTAAGTCAGGTATGGCTGAGCAGAGTGTGTCTCTGGGTGACAGGCCCAAGGCTTCTTACCTTTGCCCGAGATAGAAGCAAATCCTCCAGCCTATTGATGCCTGCCACTAACATCCTCCCCAGAGCTGGGCAAGCTGGGGGCGAGTGCCGAAAACAGTTAAGTCTGTTAAAAGGCTATTGAGTGGCACAAACTCCTTGCTGAAGAGCTTTCAGCTGGGCTTGGGCTGAGACATCCTGCCTGCACAGAGTACATTTTTAAAAGGGAGGGAAGGAGAAACTTTTCCCATCAAATAATATTCATAGTATGGCACAGGCTCTTTACAGCCCACCAAATATACCACCTGGATCCAATTATCCCATTCTCTGATAGCTGCATTCAGTTTCCCTAGTAAATCTCCCATCCTTTGAAAAGTCTGCCTAAATGGGAACCTCCGTAAAGAGCTGCTTGTCTGATTCTGTCTTGCCTAGAAAGTGGGAATTTGTAGAGCAAGTCCCTGCCCCTGCAGAGAGTACAGCCCTTGAAAGCTCCTCCTTCTTTCTGGTGGGGACCTGCAGGGACAGAAGCTGGGCTTGTTTGGACATCACTCTTCTCCACCTTCCCAGCATGCATGACAATAAAGGCCAAGCAAGGGGGTCAGAGGACCGAAGCTTTCCATTTGATATGCCCTAGGTATCTGTCGATAGCGGGAGCAGGAGGCTGCTGGGCTGCAAAAACATTTGTTGAACTGGAAATAGGATCTCATTTGCTAGGGCATGAGGTCCCCCACCTGCTGGATGTGTGAGCTCAGGTGAAAACAACCTGCGGTCCAGCCACACAGTGTTCTGCCTCTGGCAGGGGGACAAAGGATATGATGGGGACGTCTTCACAGCATCCTCCTGAGAGGTTCAGAATGGATGCTAACGCTGTTCATTCAGAAAAGGTTTATCAGGTGTCAACTCTGTGCAGGCGCCGGTGAGAGGCAACAGAGAAGCTACAGCGCACAGCGCACAGATGCTGCCCAAGCGGAGCCTCTCAGTCGATGGGAGGTGGTAATTAGAAACCCTTGCTCTATGGTGCACTGAGTATTTGGGGCATAGGATTGGTGTGATCACTGGGGGCCCTGGGAGCTGAGAGGAGAGGCACAACTTGTCAAGAGGAAGGGGCCAGGGGAGGAGTAAGGATGAGTTTTAAAGGGTAAGAGTGTGCCAGATACAGAGACCTGGAAAGGTGTTCCAGACTGAGGGATCATTATGAGCAAAAGCAGTCAGACCAGTTCAGTCTGAGTAGGCTGCACACTGATGGGGAGAGACCGAGACAAGCCTGCCTGTTCTCTGTTGGGTGCTCTGTTCATCCTTAGCTCACCGTAACATTTAACATTCCATATCACAGACTTCTCTGTAAATGAGTTGACATGATTGGCCTTAAACATCCCTAACCTCTCTTCAATAATAAAACATTGACATGCTGGTAATAGAAGTATAAAATCTCACAATTCAGTAAAAAAAAAAAAAGATATGCTAAGTGTAGGCTGGGGGTTTAAAAATACTTCAAGCATAATACACCTGTGGGTTTGAGTTGACTTTAAGTCTGATATGGCTCAACAGGGTAATGTGATAGCAAAAGGGCCTACTTTTGTCACAGGCTATCCAAATGGACACAGTATTGGGAAGAGGAGAGGCTCCCACCCCCGGCTGTTCCAAGCTTGGTTCCCTGCAGCCTGCCCTAATTGGGTGTTGCTGGACTCAAGATCCTTCGCAGGGGTCAGCCAGGATGCTGATGTTGGTGTGTGTGTGTGAGAGGGATGAGGTATCAAGGGTACAGCTGAGACACCTGAGCAGTTCAGCCTACAGAAGGGTAATCTGAAAGTAGCCCTGGGGGCAGTTTTCCAATGTTTGGAAGGCTTCGGGGTGGCTACAGTAGGACTCATGAATGAAAAGTTTCAGGAACGTTCAACATGTTGTACTGCAGTGCTGCTGCCCAAACAAACACCTGTCATTGATATGCCCAAGCAGGCAGGGTGACGTTTGTCCTGGAGGTTGTGGGAGGGATATCCACTCTCAGAGGAAGGCAGGAAGGCTGTATCGAGTCTTCCCAATTCTGACATCCCAAGATTCTGTTTCCCACGTTTTACCTAACTCCTCCCTGAGATTATGATTTCTGACCTCTAAGTTTCTGGCAGTTGAAAGATAACACCCCGCCATCACCACCACCATGATTTTACTTGGTTGTAAAGAGCGGCCTTTGAACCCTGCCTCATGACCTGCGATGCCTTCAAGAAGCGCCTTTCTGACAGGAGCCCACTAGCGACCTTCTAGGGTGGCTCTTAGCCCTCGGGGATATCTGGGTCCCTAGCTGCCTGGTGGGCTTCCGTTGGCCCCCTCCTGCAGGGCCTGAGAGAAGTCCAGTGCCCGGCTCCCTTTCTTGGGTTTCGGGCTCCTTGTGAGTGATGTCTGCATCTGGCTGGAAATTAAAACAACTGTCTGCATTGCATTCGGCCCGTCTGTCAAAACACAGGCCGGCTCTCAGCAGCTGGGGAAGGGGGCCCTGAATGGGAGCAGTGTCTCCGGCAACAAAGCTCACTTTCACGCCAAGTGCCACGGAGATAGTGAAACCCTGTTCTTCTCCAAACATGAAACCAATAGCGCAACTACTTTTCCTGTTTCCTGGGCCCTCCTAGTGGGATTTTTCTTTTTCTTTTTTAATGCCCTGAGTTGAAGAGTAAAGTGAAACAGGAAACTTGTAAAGGGAGAGGGTGGGAGTGAGGGCTCTAAAACTTGAATTATTCTCTCCTCTAAGATCTAATGGCCATGCACAAACCAGAGGAAAGAAATGTCACAGTGACTGGGAGGAGACCCTCAAAGTCAGATGTTCCCATGGGCCTTGTTCTGTTCCTATATTCATGCATTTCTATGTTCATTCATCAACCAGTGCTCATTGATCATGTCCTCCATACAGACCAGTACTAGGCACTTCAGGAGAATAAAAAAAAAGAAAAGAAAAACAAAACAGCGTTAAAACACAGCCATCGCCTTCAAGTTGCAAACAGACTAGCAATAAGAACAAGAAAGTAATGTGTGTTCTAAGAGGGATGTTGAAAGAGGGCTGAGGGAATTCAGGGTAAAGACAAAAATACTTTGGTGTCTGCATCATCTAATGTAGTAGTCGCTTGTGCCATGTGACTAGATTGAACGTTTGAAAGTAGCTAGTCCAAATCGAGGTGTGCTGGATTCTGAAGATTTCGTATGGAAAAGAAAAAAAGAGTCATATTAATCATTTGTTATCGACACGTCGAAAAGATAACATCTTGTATCTACTGTGTTAAATCAAATCTGTTTCTTCTTGCTTTTTGAAATGTAGTTGTTACAAAAGTGAAAACTGCACATATAGCTCACGTTTGTGGCTGGTGTTTCATTTCTATGCGACAGTGCCACCGGAAAGGGAGAGTCCAGGAAGGCTTGGTGAGAGACATAGCATGTGTCTGGGCCTTAGATGATGAATACTATTTATACAGATTCACGAGGAAAGGACCACGTACGCCAGCCACGAGAGCAGAGTTTCTTCAGAAATCTCGTGTGAGAGCCAGGGAGCTAAGGGTGTGAGACTGGAGAGGCAGGTTTGAGTTTACTTGGGAAGGATGGGGAAGTCTAGTCTGTCACTCTTTGGCCAAAAGGCTGTTCTCCGTAGACAGAACAGGTGGCCTGTGGCTACCAAGGAGCAATGGCTCTCAACACCTGTTCCTCAAACCAGCATCCTTTGATTGGCATCACCTGTGAGTTTATTAGATCATATAACCCAGGGTCCCCTCAGTCAGAATTGCTGGGTAGGGCCTAGGAAGTGGGTTTGAACATCTGCCCACTTGATTTACAGATATATTAAAATTGTTTGAGCTGATACAGATGGCCTCAGGTCCTAGGAGAAATCTTTTTAAATGTCAGACCCTGGGGCCAGTAAGAAATAGAGTCAAATCTGCCTTGGGGCTGTGGTAGGGATTAGAGTGACTTGGGGGTATAGAGGAAAGCAACAGAACTTTGGGGACCACTTGATGCCCAGAGAGAAATTGGTTCTACTAATTCCAAGTGTGTCTGGAGTCCTCAAAGGACCAAGTTGACAATGTGAGGGGCAGGGGCAGCCCTGCTCTGCAGCCACAGGTGGCAGTCAGGTACTTGCAGGAGGACCCAGGGCCAGGCAGGTGGAGCTTGAGGACAGGGTGCTTCCTCCTAGATACTGTCAGGCAGGTGGCACCTTGTCACAGCTGATTCAGAGCTTAATGGGACACTCCTGTGATGCCTTCATTAGTGCTTGCTTATTATTATTGCATTTTAATTATGCCTGTAGCTTCCTCTCCCCTCCACTCTGAGTGCTGGGATCTGAGGGTGTACAGGTTGGCCATGGAGCAGGTGACAAGAGTCATACAGTGGGAGGATGTCCTCTTTCTGCCCCCACTACTGCCGCCTCCCCAGGACTCATGGTGCTGCCTGGGACTGGATCCCACCCTCGCACTCCACATTCTTTTCTGCTTGCTCTTATGTCTTGTAATTACGCCTCTAATGAATATAACTGTCCCATTAAGTCATTTACTTAAGCAATACTCTTAATTACAGGTGACTCATACTGTGCTCTCGGCTCCTCTGGCCCCGGGGCCCCACATCCCTGGTGCCTTCTTGGCCTGATTCATTGGAGTTGGAGGTCTATGTGGGAAGGGCTGTACAACCTGTACCCCACCTCACCACCACTCTCCCCACTTAGCATACAGGGAGGCCCAGAATAGCCAAGGACGGATCAGATCATTCCTGGCTGGCGGGACAAGACTGAGGGAAGCTGCCAGAACCAGCCTTGTTCCTGAAGGCTCTTGAAGAGCATGGCAGATGTGTAGGGCTTGGGACCTCCAGGGTGAGGCTAGGAAGGCCTGTGAGGCCCTGGAGTTGCCATCTACCTTGTTCTGGACAGAGGCCCTAGACAGTGGCTGCCATCAGGTGGAAGTGTTTCCAGTGGTGGGAATAAGAACAAAAGCCCTAGGCCAGGTGAGCTGGGGGACAGAGCTTCAGTGTTGCATTTCTGCCACCATAGATAGAAACCTGGAAGGAACTACGTGGTTCTGAGCATCTGGAGGGGTCTTCCAGAGTAATGCCTGTGTGGAAAAAAGAAAAACCCACAGGATTCTGACACTGGATTGTGGGGTGAGCCCGAGTCAGTCCTTAGACATTTACTGAGCACTTATGTTATGCTAAACCCTCTGTTAGGAGTAGAGGCTATTTTCTCTGCCCTCCTGGCTCTCAGGTTCATTTGAGAATAAAACCGAGGGAATAGATAATCTCATTACAGTGGGACAGTCACCACAATGGAGGTAAAAATCAAGACACTGTCCCAGCTCAGTGGACCAAGTGGTGGCTCGCCTCAGGGGGCTCTGGCGTGAGCACTCAGCATCCCAGAGGCCTGCAGGATTCCTCTGCAACCATGCAAGCAACAGGGGAGGAGTAAGGGAAAGCTGTTCTCCAGGCAGCATGGCCCCTCAGACACTGAGCATTTAATCCCCTGCTTCCCTAGAGTCTGCTCTCCCCTGCCAGATGGTCCACCTGTCCCTGCATGTGTGCCCTGCTTTTGACACAGGGTCTTCTCAGTGGCTGGGAGCCAGGTGATGGGGGTGGGAGGTGGCATTAACAGCCTGGCTGCAGCATGCAGTTGGCCTGATCATCAGCCTCCTGGCCCCAGGGCTGGGGTGAAACATGCAGCAGCTGAAGCCCATGGGCCTGTCTCCCTTGGGCCTCACTCCTTTCCTTTGTGGCTTCTCTTGGTGATCCCTCCCCACCAGCTCCTCTCGTCACTCCTTAAGTTGCAGGATTTCAGGCCCATTTTCTCTTCTTTCCTCCAGTCCAAACCTTTTTTCAAGAAATGATCTGACACTCATTGCCATACACGGCTGATGGCAGATTGAAGAGAGGCCCCACCCAGGCTGCTGTATGGACTGAGATCAATAGCACAATCACGGTAATTCTGGCAGAAGGTTTTAACATTTTCAAAATGCTTTCACACACATTATCTCATCTGATCTGCACAACCCCCTGGGGAGGAAGACAGGACAGGTATTGTTATGTTATGATTTCCATTTGATCCATCAGGAAATTAAAGCCCCCAAGGGCTGTCTTAACTCCAGTCTCACAGCGAGTGGCAGTGGCCAACTGAAGGAGAATCTTCTGTTGCCCATGATGGAGCTTTTACTCCTCTTGGACATACTGCAGGGTCTTACTGCAGTGAGAGGAAAAGGAGTTTGTTCAGAGGTCAATTCCAGGACATAGAGGCTGGCCAGCTTTGAGGTCAGAAGTCAGACCAGAGCAGGGTTCAAGAGACTGGAAGCAACCCGAGGCCAGGTGGGACGGTTTCTCTGCGCCCTGCAGCTCTTGGTACCCTGTAGCTGTTAGCTGATGGAACAGATGGGTGGGTGTGCTATCTTCTTCAGAGGCTCACCCTGATTCTCATCAATCCTGTAGCCTATGGGTGCAATTAGCACGAAGAGGCCTACAGAAGTTCTACCTGGCAGCTTACAACTCTATTCTCTTTATGCCTGATGGTGGCCAAGTTCAGAGTACTCACGGAGACAGCAAGCAATGTGGGCTGGTTGTTGGGGTGGCCTAGCCAAGCATCTATTCCTGGCATGATTCTCTCAGGCCAGAAGCCAAAGGAGACCCTCTGGGGAAGGAACAGGCTTCCTCCAGCTCCTACAGACCTTGCATTACATCCCTCTGGGCTCAGCAAGTCCCATGGAGAAGTACCCACATTTCTTTCCTGTCCTGTGGAAAGAAACAGCTGTTTGGACACTGGAAGGCTGAAGCAGCACCTTAATCACAGTCTCCACTGCTAGGAAAAATTTGGGGAGGCAGTAGTAAGATGGTACCTTTCCTTGGTTCTGCTCTCCAGGGACCTGAGGCAGTGAGGGACACTGAGAACTTCTGCTGATATCCGAGGGCACCACCTTACTCTGAGCTTGGCTGTTGGCTGAACTTGTGGACTGGAACAAGGCAGCAAGAATGAGAATAATAGCTACCAGTTAGCCACATCTCCCTCAGGCCAGGCACTCGACATACATTATCTCACTTAGTCTTTATGCTTATCTTGCAAGAAGTACTCATCTCACTTTATTTATGAAAAAACTGGATCTCAGGTTAAGTAACTACTCAAGGTCACCTTGTAGGTGACAGAAACAGTTTGAGCCCAGGTGTGTTTGACTCCCACACAGAGGAAGTGGGGTCCAGGCAGAGGAAAGGAGGGAGGGTCCCCCTCTCCCATGGCTGCCCCAAGGGTGGCCCCCGGTCATCTTTCTTCCTCCTGGATCTCAGTGCCTAGAAGGACAGATACACACTGTAGTTCTGCTCTTCGGCTGGACCGCCACATGCCCCCTGGCTCATCATTTGCTCTCCTCTGTTTTCTAACAGTGATTCAGCTGCTGAATGGGGAGCCAGACAACAGAGAGAGGACACCAGAAGGTGAAGAGGGGGTCAGGCTGGGGAGGGTGGAAGACCTCTGACTGGATTGTTCTGGAAGTTGACTAGTAACAGAAGAGGAATGGAAGCAGTGGGAGCGGGTTCCACGTTTTCCATCTGAGCCTCCTATGGAATGTTGGAGCTCTCAGGTCACACAGCTTGGGGGATGGAGGAAGCAGGACTTTCTGTCTCTGCCTTGACACTGATGAGCTGCATGGCTCCGGGCACTTCATCAACCACTTCGAGCCTCTATTTTCTTATCATCTAAATGGAGACAACTGTACCTGTCCCACCTCTGTCAGGTGCTTCCCAGGGAGCAGAGCAGCACACAGTCCACTGAGGTCTTTCCTTACCAATCAACTCCCCAGTAACTAATGTGAAGAACTCATTTTTTATTCCCAGGGTTAGATCTCTCCATCCCTCCTTCTCTCCCTCCCTTCCTTCTTTCTCCAGATCCCCTTCAATTCCCACAGAGTAAACGCAAACCCAACTCCTTGCCCGGCCTCTGAGCTGTGACAGTCTTATGGCCACTGTCATTGGGAAAAGGAGGCAGAAAACCCCAGCAAAGCCTTCGAAGGCAGTAGAGTGACCAGAAGCTGACCCAAGGCTGCGTCCTCGGCACTTCCTCTGTGCTCCTGACTATCTGGAGACCTGAGGGTGGAGTGCAGTTCAAAGAGCAAATCTATTTTTAATGACTTGGGGGAGAAGAGAAGAGTGGCTGAGTGATTCAGAGTAATTAAAGTGATCTATCATTCAGAGAGAGGAGTCCAAAGTTGGTTGAAGTTTTCAAAGACATTTTTTCCCTCCTCATTCATAAAAACCCAGCAGAGGTCCTGCAGGAGTCAACGGGAAGAGGACAATGGCAAAAGAAACTTTCGGCTCCAAACAGTGCAATTCAGCCTGCTCTGGTCTAGCCCCCAGTCTGGCTTCAGACCCCCAGCCCCCACTGATTCCTGAGCCAGTTTTCAGGTACAGGCTATCTCAAGTACTAGGTGAGAAGTGGATTTTGAAGGAGACAGTCCTCAAGGTCACAGGACTTGCAGCTCCCATGTTTATCAGCTGTATCACACTGAGTTGTTGGAGCAGCTGAAGCCTCAGTTTCTACCTCTGTAAAATGGTGACAATAATGATGTCTGTTTCACAGGGTGGTTTGGGGGCATATGTGACATCTATTTTCAAAGAGGCTTGCACACAGTTGGTGCTCAATAGTTGTAGTTATCTTGTTCTATCTCCAGTTGCAAACCCCACTGGAGGTGGCAGTGTTTGTATGGGAAAACTGCAGGGAGCCCTTACCCAGGATTCTCACTGCTGGTCACGTGACCTCTGCATTCATTTGGCCTCTTTGGGCTGGGAGAGCTTATCTATGAGATGGGGAGAATTATATCTACCCTGCACATGAAGAGTGGGATAGCCCCTCAAACTATTGTCCTTATTCCTAACATAATCCCTATGCTATATATGTGTTGAAACACAGGATCTTTGGATGAAAAATGTCAAATAAAGCCTAGTCTTCTAAAGATGAAGGTAAAACTTAGTTAATGTAAAAAAATTCAAAAAGGATAGAAAACTGAATAGGCAAAAGCAGATATTCTCAATACCATACTCCTGTGTGTGTGTGTGTGTGTGTGTGTGTGTGTGTGTGTGTGTGTGTGTGTTTTCAGACAGCAGGACTCTAGTGCCAGAAATACTAGGGAGGTAGATGGAAGGTTCTTTCTAGATCAGGATTTTGGAAGGATCTACACAGAAGCAGAGATGCTGATACTATGTTATCTCCATGACAACAGTGGATTTGTTCAGTTAGGCAAAGCAGGTGGGATAGGAAATGGGGGATGAAAAGGATTTGGGAAATAGGGTCTAAGAAATAGCTAAAACAGATCTCTCACCTGGGGACCAGATGCCTGGGATTAGCAGGGCCAACACTGACCCAGGAGGGGGAAGGTGACAAGGGCAAGGGGAGGAGCAACAAGGCAGTGGCAGCTCTTCACTCAGCCATTTCCATCTATCCATCCATCCATCCATCCATCCATCCATCCATCCATCCTTCCCACACTGGTTATTTGCCCAGAGCTGGTTTCAGTGAGGCCACAGGTCATGTGGGGTACACATTCAGCCTTACCACATGGAGCCTGACTTTAAGGAGCTGGACACCTGTCTGACAATTCCTGGTCTCTGGGCCCTGCCCTCTCCATTTCTGTCCCCCACCTTCCAGCCACCAGGGAAGCACGAGAGGAGGGGTTTGGAGCTTGGTCAATTCTAAATTCTCTCTTGAATTTGGAAGCACCTATTGCCTTCACCTCAGGACGGTGAGGTTGCCAGTGGGAATCATCAGGGAGAAGAAGTCCAAAGGAGGCTGGTCAGGGATCTGTGGTAAGAACATCTTTGTCATTATTTAAGTAGAAGGTAGAAGCTAACAGTGTTCTTTAGCATAAGGATTCAAGGCATTTGTTTGGGGGGAATCCTTTCATCGTGGGAAAGTGGGTCTTTAGGACACCATCACTCTTGAAAAGAACTATAAAACTGAGCTTTGTTTGGTAAAATTCCTGGCATTGTTTTCCAACAAAGCTCCAGTATCTACCTCTTGAGACCCAACTGTCTTTCCTACTCTGATCCTGACATTCATGATTATGAATACACACTTGTAGGTTCTCAGCAATTCCTTGTTTGCTAATCTTCCATCCTTGATATCTTTCCAGGAATCTGCTTCAGGGTTGTAAAGCAAACCAGGTTGAGACTCCCAGGCCATCTTTATAGAGGTAGGATAATCCTATCAAATGGTATAAGATGGAATCAAATTTGCTCAAGCCCAGCTTCCCAGGGCCTTCTGAAGTTTGCCCCAGTCAACAGCTATGTATATAAGAAAGAATGGGGCTGGCTCAGCTCTATCCACATCAGGGTTGGAGCCTAGCTTCTACCTCTCTGAGCTGTTGTGTGTAATTCTGAATAGGCAAAAAGCCATGGAAGCTTCACATTGTAAAACAGAATTTTGATTTCAGTGGACATCATGGAGAGCATCTTTTCAACCATCTCTCAGCTTTCCTAATCATCTGTGACTTGGGCATTTTGCCTTCCTTGATATATCAGATATCCTGAAAATATTCCCTCTGACTTTTCTTGATATGCAAAGTGGTTTTCTCTTGGGATGGAGCAGCCTTTTGGTCATTCATAGCTTGCTAGGAAATATTAAGTGAGCAAATTAAGTGAGTGTGTGTGCGTGTGTCTTTGTGTGTGTGTATGCGTGTGTGTGTGTGCGTGCGTGAGAGATTGAGAGAGAGAGAGAGACAAAGATAGAGATGGGGGATAAGAATATGTTTTAAATCTCTAAGGAAGAAATGAGTTTCTTATATTTATATTGAAAAGATTGAATTTCCTTTCCACATACCTCATTTATTCATTTATGACATTCACTCCTTCAACCCTGGCAAGGTGGTAATATGAAAGGCAGGGAGGCACCCATATTTGGCTGGATCCTATGCTACGATGCCGCTGCTTTTGGAACCTGTATACACTGGTCAGTTGGATAAAGGCTATTCCACAAATGTAGAAATGGCCACATAACCTCAGTGCTTTGTGCCCAGGGACTATTCAGGGTGGGCTGATTGGTTTGGCCTTGTGAATCTAAATTCATGTAGACTTGACTGAGTAGACCTGAAAATGGTGAAATATACTTGGCACTTAGAATTTGTTCACTTGTTTATTTATTCATTAATTCACTTTTTCATTAGTTCAACCAGGCATCCATCCATCTATCCATCCATCCATCCATCCATCCATCCATCCATCCATCCATCCAACCAGGTAGCAAGTACTGTGGTGTTAAAAATATGAGTTAGTGATGATCTTAAATGTGTCCTCCGGGGGCATATACTCTGGTAGGTGAGCTAGAAAGTGAAAGCATCATTTGGGAAGGTCCAAGCTGAGAGGATTACTAACACACGCACTTGAGAAGGAGCAGGGAGAAGTTCAAGAATGGGCAAAATGTCAGGCAAGGGAATTGATTAGAGAAGTGAGGGAGGGAGGTTGTGGCAGGCCAGGGTTGGTAGCAAAAGAAGGGGAAGAAGGGAAAGGACAAGTCTGCCTTTCTTCTTCCTTGCCCTTGCCATTGCATTCCTGGCTGTCTCAGCTGCAGGAGTTCATAGCCTCATCAGTCTCCCTCCCAGCATTTCCACAGGAGATGTGTTCTGCACACTCTCGTCTTTCATCTTCTCCATGAAGGGTGAAGGCATAATGGTGGGGTCTATGAGGCAGGCTGCCTGGTTCAAACCTCAGCTCGTTTGCTCATTAGCTGTGTGGCCTTCAGCAAGTTCCTTGGCTCTGAGCTCCTCTTACTGATTTGTAAAGTAGTCATGAACATAGTGGCATATTCATATATGAATTTTTCTTCAGATGAATAAGACACTGATGAAGTCTTAGTGAATTTGTTCAAAGTCATATAGGCAGTGAATTGTATAGCTGAGATGCAAACCCAGGCTGCTGGCTAGGGAGTCCTTGTTCGTAATTTTGGCACCACACTGCCTCTTAAGCATGAAGGATGAGCCCAGTGCCTTGTATACAGATGATGGCCATTATTAATAAATATGTATTAAGCACCTGCTATATATTCTGTTTAGAGAATACACTTTGTGTAGACACTAAGTTCAAGGAATGAATAGGCATGGCCCTGATTCTAAAGTACTCAAAGTGTAGTCAGGAAGGCAGACAAATGTCCCAAGTTATAATGAAATATTAACGCTTTGATGGAGATATGGCAAGGCTATAGGAGTGAGGAGGAAATGCAAACCAGGGAAAGCTTCTAAGATTGCCTCATGGCGATCATGAGGGTAAACAGCTGGTATCCTACAGTGGACTGTGAGTCAGTGTGTTTTGATACTGTATTTGGTGTTTTCACCTCTCATCATGTCTACATTATATGCCCATCTATATGTGTATGTGACTGAGTCAATGCTTTTTATCATCAAATATACTGTGTGTGTGTGTGTGTGTGTGTGTGTGTGTGTGTGTGTGTGTGTGGTAGTAGGGATTGAACACAGGGACATTCTATCTCTGAGCTACACCCCCAGCCCTATTTTGTTTGTATTTTGAAGCAGTGTCTCACTAGGTAGATGAGAGTCTCACTACTTGCTGAGGCTGTCCTCAAACCTGCAATCCTCCTATCTCAGCCTCCCAAGTACTGGGATTACAAGGATGCGTCACCACGCTTGGCTTCAAACAGACTTTGTTTGGTAATTTTGGTCAACTGTGGGCTTGTGTAAATTCTGAGCCTGGTGAAGGTAGGTGAGGCCAAGCTGTGATTTTTTTAGGTTAAGTATAGTAAATGCATTTTCAATTTACCATTTTTCAACATAGGATGAGTATATCAGAATGTAACCCCGTGGTAAGTCAGGGATCACTGGTACCCACAGGGCTCTGCTTATTCCTCATATGAGATATCCTTATATGTTCCCACTTCAGTTCTCATACAACAGAGGACTATAAATACCTGCTGTGAAGCTAATCACATGTGCCCAATGATCCGAGTTTTATTTTAAGCTCCTTAAGTAAATGTACTCTGCTAAGGTTCCCTAGGTGTGGCTGGGGCCCTGTGGCATTCTGCTAGGATCTATTAAGTGACTTGAGGGCTTTTTTTTCAGTAGACAATATTTATAACACAGCAGAAGTTCATGGTGTCAGGGAAAGGACACAACTGTTAAAGTCAGAAGAATCTGGCTCAGCCTCACCACATACTCAACTGTGCTGGGCACATCACTTACTCTCTCTGTTTCAGTTTGTTTACATGTGTAAACACTATTGGATGTTGGAATTAAAACATCCATCAAGGGACCAACAGGTAGGAATGTGGCACTCTAAGAGCAAAGTGGCACAGAGTCATGAGCTTTTCAGAGTATGTTCTCAAGATCCAGGGTCACAATTCTTTCATTCTTAATTCTGGACCCCCTGGGCCAGATTAATGACATAGAAGGGTGAAAGGAATGAAAAAAGGAGAGATTTTATGAGTTTTGGGGGAGAAGCCCTTGAAATACTATAATCAAGCTATCCTACAATAGGACCGTTTGGACAGTCTGAGATGCATGCCCTGGATCAGAGAGGAGGATGCAGAAGGCAGGGAACCCACCGTGGGCTGGCGAGCTCTTAGGAAGAGGAGCATGCAGCGGGTCTGGGTTAAGTCACCTCCAGAGTTTCATTCTGGTCTGGAGCTGGACATTCTGCCTCTGGATTGAGACTGTGTTTGAACTCTGGAGTGACCAGAGGATTTCTTATTACTCCAGAGTGAGCTACTAAGCCATGAAACGTACCCTGGACATATGCAACTCCTCCCTGCCACAGCACTTTGAGGGGACAGCAGGAGACAAAACTAACCTGCCTTTTGGTAGTATCTCCCAGGATACCGGGTGAGCACGGCAATAATGTTAATGACCACTGTTGCTAATCACATATTGTCATGAGGGTCACAGGAACTACAACATGTTCATTGATCAGTATCAGGCTTATTGCAAATACCTGAGGGAATTATTGCTGTTACTTCCGGGTATAGATTGATAACTTCTGACATTTTTTTTTTTTAATAAAAATTCTGGACGTCAACTCTCAGAACATTCTTCCTGAGGTCCCAGTGGACTCACAGGGAGTGGAGGGGCCATGTGATCTCTTTGAAACTAAAGTGGCTCTCAGGTTGGAAAAATCTGAAAACACACCCAGGAGGCATCTTGGTCCATTTGCCTCTGGCCTCCAGTAGATGTGAGTGCAGTGGTTGGACAGGACCTCGGTGGCTGCCCTGAGGAGGGAGGACCTGGCTGGAGCCAGGCAATAAGCCCTCTGGGCAGGGTCCTGCTGGAGCTATCTGTCTCCCCTTGCCTGGAGGCTGGTGGTAGGATTGTTCAAATCTTTACCTTCCTTGCTGTTTTCCTATATCTGATTTTCTTCGATGGTTGCTTCAACTGTAAGCACTGTGATCCTACGGGGTGGGGGAAACTTGGAAGAGACAGAGGAGAGACAAAAGATTCCCCATCCTTTTTTAAACAGGTGCTCAGGAAATTAATTAGAGCAAATAATCACTGAGTTGTCTGAGTCTATTTTATTTGGTGCATGGCGGGTCTGGTGGAAAAAAAAAAAGCAGAATTTTAAATAATTTTGGAGTTATAACTGATGTAATTAGGTGCTCAGTGAACACTTAGCATGGAGCTGTGCTTATTAAAATTACTGTTTTAATCAGAACATTGCCGGAGAATCATTAATAATACAATGGTTTGATTCCCTGGAACTCTAATTAGACCTGGACTTTTAACCACCTGAGCGTAATCTGGCTCCGTCTCGATACGCACCATGGGTGACGCATTATCATTCTGGAGCACAAGGGGATGGAGCGTCAATATTGCTACTTAGTGACTGCCTGGATGCTTTATTTTGAAGCAGGAGAGGGAGTTGAGGAGGCACGAGGTACCGAGGAGGATGAAGGGTGGCAAAGGAGGACGCAGTCAGGGTTTGGGGCTGAAGGTCATTGGGAAGAAGTGACCGGAAACGCACCATACTGCCCCCAGACCCCCAGTGAGACAAGCCATGTGTACATAGCTATAAGGGAACAATAAGCCACAACATCACAGACCCAGCTGGAGGCCGCTTCTCTGGATGCTGCCCCTCATCCAAGCTGAACACACCTCCACGGAGGGTACAGCCCTGTCCTTGCAGGGCTACCAAACATCGAAAACCAAATCCACCCTTCGCTCCTCCAAAAGGAAAGGTTAATCTGGGAAAAGGCTGGGGCCACTGAGTTCTCCTGTCCAGCACATTGTGTCACCACCAAGAGAGACCATGAGACGGGCCAAGTTTCTCCACAAGTTCCTACACCTTAGAGACATCATTGTGGCAACGAGGTCCAGAGCTGGAGGGAGGTACACGGGCACGCTTGTGTTTCCTGGCCCGGGGCATTTGTGGAAAGGGATGAGGCCCTGCACGTGGCTGAGCATAGAGCTCTGGTGTTGGCACCTCCGGCTGGTTCCTTGATGTGCCAACAGCATGGATTCTGTGCATGCTGGGGGCCTCTGACAGATGCCATAGGGGTGGCCTAAAACAAAGGAAACAGAAACGTACCCCTAGAGCTTGCTAACTAGTTGGAAGGACATAACAAAGATGTGAAGAAACAGACTCAGGACACTTAAAAGGCAGATACTGAGAAGTGAAAATTAAGCTGGAGCCAGGCGAGGGCATGCAGAGTTAAGTGATGATCAGAGCAGGGTGGGATTAATCAGAAAGGGGACAGTGCATCTGAAGCAGGGCTGGGGGCCAGACTTCATCTGCTGAGGGACAGAACTCTGTGTCTTTCATTAAGCACTCCTCTGGCTGCAACTGGAGCTCCTGAGGCAACGAGCTTCCACTCTCTGAGACTCCCCTTCGGAACTACCACTAGCCATACAGCATTTTTGTGCAGCTCGAAAACAGTGTCCCTTTAGGCACATGACTCAGGAAGATGAACGAGGACTTGCTTTCAGCTCCCACTTCCCCTCGGCCAGATGCCTTTGTGCAGTGCACAACCTAACCCAACATATCTGGCATCCCTGGTGCCCGGAGTCTCTAGGGAAGTAGGCAGTTGAAGTGTTGGTTGGTGGGTCTATGAGAGTTCTGGCCTAGCTGACTCAGAGAGAATATTTTTAAGTGCTAAATACTGTGATGCCTCTTATAATTCCTGTGAGGGGGCTAGAGGGTGCAGAGAGGTGGGAATCAGCTATAGCTTTTGGAGCAAGGAAAGCTCCATAGAGAAAGCAGGCCTTGAAAAGGGGCAGGTGAGGTGTCCTGGGCATGAAAGTGGCAGAAGCCAAAGCCCAGGAATGCGCTATGTGATATGCTTGTGGACAGCGAAGGACACAAGGGGCGTTCCCATCTCGCTTTCTTACCAGTTCCCTAGGAGTATTCAGGTAGAGTTTTTTCTTATTTGTTTGTTTGTTTTTTGGTACTGGAGATTGAACCCAGGGGCATTCTACCTCTGAGCTATACTCTAGCCCTTTTTATTTTGAGACAGGGTCTCACTAAGTTGCTGAAGATTTCACTAAATTGCTGAAGCTGGCCTTAAACCTGTAACAAGTACTGGGATTACAGGTTTCCATCCCTGGGGAGCTAGGCAGCTGCTGCAGGTCCACTGTCCATGCTCCAGCATCTCCTTGGGATCCTCTTCCCTTTCTGCCTCCCCAGCAGCCCTCAACCCTGGGAGACTGACACACAGTGGAAGGTGGGGGACAGGGCAGAGGGCCTCTGCACTTTGGAAACAGATGGGTAGGACTCAACCCAATAATTCTTGCGCTTCTAAAAAACAACAACAAAAGCCATGAATGAGGCTGGGCATGGTGGTGCATGCCTATAATCCCAGTACTTGGGAAGCTGAGACAGAAGTATTGCAGGTTCCAGACCAGTCTAAGCAACTTAATGAGACCTTCAGCAACTTAGGGAGGCCCTGTTTCCAAATAAAAAATAAAATAGGGCTGCGGGTGTACCTCGGAGGTAGAATGTCCCTGGGTTCAATCCTCAGTGCCACAAAAGCCATGAATGGGGGGCCCTTTAACACACACCCACACATACTCCATTGTGCCACAAACTAGAGTTCTTAAATGAATACACTCATGAACAAAAGCACACAACCATGCCACACACTCAGGTTACACAGCAACACACCCACACCACACACACATCTCCCATATGCTCATATCACAGGCTCAGGCTGATGCTCCGTACACATTTTCTGTCCCACACACCCAGTACATACAGATGGGTCCACCACCCTCCTCATCTCTGCCACCCACTTCTGCACCATCATAAGCTGTCTCCCTCTGCCTTGTACTAAAGAGGGATCAGGGCTGCTCAAGATTAAACAGAGGAGTCAAAAGTGACAAAGAGACTTCTAAACAAGATTAGAGTCCTAATGAAAATCATAATGAATGGAAGGGGTTCACAGATATCACCCAGAAATGGCCATAAATATCAGACCAACAGATGAGATCCTGGATATTACCATTTTGAACCCGGTCAGATTACTTCTATTATAATTCATCAATAAATAACCAAGCCCAGCTTCATATTTAAGGTCTGATGTTACTTCAGAGGACAGGAATGGAGGCCAGACAGAGGCAGATTTGAATTCTGTTTGTGCCCCTGACTAGCTTAGTTTTCTTGGGCCTGTTAGTCTGCTTGTTAAATATCAGTGTCTTCATCTACAAAATGTGGTTGATTATCTCCCTCATAGGAATGTGGTGAGGGTTGAGTCCTAGACAGCTATAATAATAATGTATGCAAATATTGACAATTTAATATTATAGTTACTATTCATGTTTATCATGATCTCCCCCTACCTTCCATTTCCTGGGGTCAAAGAAAGCCCGCTGGACACACCCATTGGAAGGTGGGTTGGTAGAGAAGCAAGGAAAACAGGAGAGGTGAAACAGGGTAAAGTGGCACACACCTATAATCCCAGTACTTGGAGGCTGAGACAGGAGGATTGCATGTTCAAGGCCAGCCTCAGCAACTTAAGTAGACCCTCAGCAACTTGGTAAAACCCTGTGCCAAATAAACAAAAGCAAAAAAAACAACAATAAGAAGAGCTTGGGGTACAGCTCTGGGTAGTGGGTCTCCCACTACCGAAAGAGAAAAGAATAGAAGGAATAGGAAAGCAAGGTAGAAGAAAGGGCAGGGGGAAGGAGGGAAAAGAAAGAGAAAATTCAGAGAAGGACAGCGGATCCTCAGCTGCCACACTCTGGCGCTTTCTGTGGCATGGTGCCCACCCTCTTGGGGTGGAGGTTGCCGGAGGAAGGAGAGGTTATGGAGTAGCCAGACCAGTAGAGCACAGCCTTCCTAAGAATTTTTAAAATAAGGACCTTATTGAGATATAGTTCATATTTCATAAAATTCACCCTCTAAGAGTGCACCGCTCAGAGGTGTCAATTTTAGAATGCTCTCCAGCCGGGCGTGGTGGCACACACTTGTAATCCCAGCATTCCGGAGGCTGAGACAGGAGGATCCGGGTTCGCGGCCAGCCTCAGCTACCTAGTGAGGCACTCCACAACTTAGTGAGACCCTGTTTCAAAAAAAAGAATAAAAAATAGAGTTGGGGGCATAGCTCGGAGGTAGAATGCCCCTGAGTTCAATCCCCAGTACACACACACACACATACACACACACACACACACACACACACACACACACACACACACACACAAAAGAATGCTCTCCTCACCCTTCCCAAAAGTAACCCCATGACCAGTCCCTCTCATTTTACTCCCCTCTAACTACTCCAGCCCCAGACACCCACCAATTGGCTGTCTCTAGGGATTTATTTGCCTGTTCTACACATTTTATACCCACAGATCCATGTGGTATGTAGTCTGTGACTGGCTTCTTTCATTTAGCATGCTGTTCTTCAAAGTTTACCATATTCTAGTATGGAGTAGTACTTCTAAATTTACTAATTCAAAACCAAGAAGGTGAAGGAAAGGAGCTTAACATCCCCACATGTAAGCAAGTGTGGTAAGACAAAGTGCCCAATTGCTCATCCCAAGAAATCTCACTGAATCAAGGTTACTTGTTAATGTTCAGATTTAGATCAGGCACTAGGTTTTCTCCTTTTCTTTTTCTTTTTGGGGGAAATCAAAGCACAGTGAAATGGGCTTTTTGCACCCTCTGCACACTTTTCATGAAGAAGGGAAAGCAAAATAGGTTGCAAATGTAAGGATGTCTTGCTCTGCTTTTATGATTTAGATTTAATGTTGGGAGACAAATAAGAGTCTCTTGGTATTCTGTCCATATGCCTCTCTCTTACCTCTTAAAAGTGACAATTCCCAACTCAATTTTTATAATGTAAAAGGATGAATCTCTTCTAATAGTTATGTCATTGTTTATGTTGAAAGTAATTTTATATATGTTAAGGCTGTAGCCTCAGGATGCAGGAAAGCAGAAGTAACACCCCTGGGCCAAAGGCAGTTCCCAGGTAGGAGGGGCTTACCAACTCCGCTGCTTGCTGGATGCAGAACATCCAACACCTGTGTTCTAAACCTGAAGCCAGATGGGTCTGTCCCGCAGGGCAACCATCCTGAGAATTACAGGGATGACAGGGCATCTATTCCATCCGGTTGACCCCAGAGACAGAAGATATTTACTGACTAAATTGTGTGTGCAACTTCTCTCTCTGTACTGATATCTACTGACATTACCCCGTGGCCACTAGATGTTAGTCTAGGGCCACAGGCCACAGGTAAAGAAATGGAACTTCATGAAAAATAGAACCAAAGATTCCACTGACTAATAGATATGCTTTCGGCAAACTCAACTAAAGATGGCTGAGAAAATATATTTCGTATATGTGTGAATCCTTCTTTCTTTCCTATGGATTTCAATATTGATTTAGCTTAAATTACAGGGAGAGGAAATTGTCTATAGCTAGGCCAAGATGGTGCCATTAGCCTCAGTGGCCTTGGAGGCCAGGCATGGTGGCAGCGGCTGCAGCCACAGCTAGAAAACTGTGGATGAACTTAAATAATGAGCTGTGGGCCTAAAGTTCATGTGTGAATCCTGGCCACTTCCTATCCAGGCTATTCAGTGATTAGTATTTCCAGTGATCTCAATGGATATTGTGAGAGTCTCAGAACCAAATTCATTTTTCAGCAGCAAGTTCATTTCAAAATGTAACAATAACCACACTAAATGGCCTTTTGTGTAGGATCTTATTTCATGAAATAAAACAATAGAATATTGCCGATTCTAAAAAGGTCAGGCATTGTTTATTAACAATACCCAGAGAATCTCATTAAATCTGGGAGCATGAGGATAGCAGGAACTAATATAATATGTTCATCTCGGTGACGACTGCCCTGGGACCAGAGGAGCAGCCTATGTCTCTTTTGGCCACTGCTCACAACTCTCCACATTTCCTGGTGGGCTGACATCCAGTCCTGAGTCCATCCAGTCTACAGGGGGCACTGGTTAGATGTCCGTAGCTTCCTTTCTTGGAATTTACTCCTGAGTGCAACCTTAGCAAACAAATAGGTGATCCTGGGTAAGGAAAATAGGATTCTGGAAAAAGTGGGGTGACTAGAATTTTCTCTATTAATCTGGACATGCTCCATTTTGCAGTAGGAGCATACATTTGCATGTTGAATTGCAGAGGCCCCAAATTGAACAATATTAGATAAAATAAAATTAATTCTTGTAATCCTCTGTGATCATATTCAAACCCAATATTCTCAGCTTGGCACACAGAATAGGTTCGCCTGCCTGCTTTCCTCTGGGCTTTCCTATTAAAATTATTTTCTCCAACACTGATTGAGTTCAGGCTGGACAATTGGCTCTGGGAGGGGCGGGGGTCCCTCTGACTTGCATTTGGACCCCTGGTAGCTTAGACCCTAATGGAGGAAGACACTGAATAGACAGACATTTGTCGGATGTGTGGTTTTACCGTAGAAGTTAGAGAGGAGCCCAGAGGACTGAATTCATTCTGACTGGAGTGAATTGGGGTGGTTTTGGGTTCTACTGGAGACACAAAGAGGAAGGACAACAGGGAGGTGATAGCAAGCAGATAATTTTGTCTTTCCAGAGTTCAATATCACTGCACCATTCTGTAGTCTGTTTTCTGTTTCTCCTCCTTCTAGGGAGGCTGGTAAAGTGAGACAGCTCCGTAAGATTCGAAGGCTGGGTCACAGGGACTTGGGCAAAGGCCTACAGTTCTGAATAATTGCTGAGTGGGCCTGAGACGGCAAGTGTGACCAGGCCACAGAGAGCAGGAGGCCAGCTTGGCCTGACTTCCTGCAGAATCTGCTAGATCCCAGGAAGCAACCTTGACATCACCACGCAGTGGGTGGTTTGGTTCTTTCTGGCTTTTCTATGAACTTGAGCTTTTCCTGTGGTTCTGGAGATGGGATCAGTCATGGAATGTGTGGGTTTCATTTTCTTGGGAAAATCAAACAGACTTGCTGTACACTAGTCTCTGGCAGTTAGTAAGCTAACCACTGCCCAACACTGCCAGGACTTATCCAGGACAGTTAAAAATATTTTTCCAGAGCTACCATTTAATGAATTTTCTGTGTGCCAGTGTGCTAAATACATCATCTCATTTAGTTTTTGCAACAACCTGATGGAGTAGATTCTATCATTATCCATTATCAACAATTTAGCTAAGAGAAAACAGAGGGTTCAATGAGAATAGGAAACTTGGGGAAGGTCAGTGCTTAGAAAGGGCAGAAGCAGGATTCCTGATGTACTTAACATGGAGCCCGCCCTGCCGCCATTCCACCTCCCTACAGTAAGCAGGTATCATGGAAGTGTGTTCAGAACTTGTAGCAGCCACTTGCCTGCCCTGCCTTCCCGGAGCCCCAGGCTCAGCGGCTGCTCTCTTGCCTGCTATTTGCCTCATCTTTCTACCTCCAGAGCACTCCTGGAAGGAAGAGATGCAGGCACACTGTGTCCTGGGCCCAGGGACAGGTGACCTTTCCAATTCAGCACCTTTATAAATCTTACCTAATGAAGTTAAGGGGGAAAAGGAATTAATGAAGAAATGAAGGTTAAATCACTCCCTGCAGAAAATTGATGCTGACAGCATGGGTCCAGAAGAAAGCTTGGAAGACAGGGAGCTGACTTGCACAAGGGCTTTAAGATTTTCTTCCCCAAATGCAAGGGAGACATGAGGCTGGCTGAACCCGACAGAGACAATGGGGGCTTGGGCAAGTCCAAGGCAGATGGCCTTAAGGAGATGGAGTGAGAGAGCCACCTTCTATCTGCAGTCATTTTTTTTTTCCCTAAAGTAGATTAGGTATGATGCACATGTATGTACATATGCCACACACACACACACACACACACACACACACACACACACACTATACACTGTCAAGTCCTGCACCAAATCAAGACATAGGATGTTTGGGTCTTTTGGTTCATTCCTGGCCTTTGGGGGACCTCTGTACCATGTCTTCTTGTTAACAAACGTGTGACAGCCTCACCTCTTTGTCACCTCTACAATTGTCATCATCCTCAAATATCCCCCACCACTCGTCCCTGGACTGTGTGCTCAGCCCAGCTGCTCAGAGGAACACATGACTGGGCCCTGGAGGAGGCAGAAGGAAAAGCAGAAATAGCTGCTGGCCACAGCAGGGTGCGCAGGGCAGGGGCTAATGCTGGGAGCAGAGGTTGAGGGGAAACGCATGGGAAGGAGGACATATATGGTAAAACTTAAAGGGAAGATTCTGGGACAAGGGCTGGGAGGGGCACATCCTCTTGTGAGCAAGGCTGCTGACTTTCTGAGTAGCACTGGGGTGCCCCTTGCTAGCCTGGACATCAGTTCACCTCCTCTGTGAAATGGGACTGGAAGGGGGAATTTGCAGAAGAGGAACTGCAGGAGGAATCCTTCCTGGGGGCAGCGAGCAGGAAAGATGGAGGGTCCAGAGCCCCTCCTATCTGCGCCCACAGGTTTTATGATTCTAGTCATGGATCGAGCAAGGCTCAGAGGCCCCAGCAAGACTTGCCCATTCTGCAGCATGATGAGGGTGTGACACAGGGAGCCAGACTGGGCTGCTAGAGGGGTCTGGATGCTGGGGGTAGGCTGGGGCTTGGGCAGAACCACCCAGAGCCCAGAGCTGACCAGATCCACTAATAAATGAAAGGTCACAAAAATTTTTCTTGGCACCCTGGGAGAAGTAGACAGAGAGCTCCGCTGACGGCAGGAACTGACAATTGGCAAATGAGCCGCCACAGTTATCTGTTTTCCTTCCTCGTTCTTGTCTCATAAGACAGAGGCTAGAAATAGATGCAACTGGCAGATGACTTCAGGATGAAAAATGAGCAACGTGTGAGTTGTGGGTGCTCAGTGGCAGGGAACAAGGAAGCTGGAGAGGGAGCCGGGCTCTGTCCGCAGGCTCAGCCCCTGCTCTGTCCCAGGCTTTTGTAGAGATTAGTCTTTTGATTTTCTCAGCAATCCTAAAAGGTGCATATTATTGTTATTTCCACTTTACAGAAGAGAAAACTGAGGTCACGAGGGGATGAGCCAGGCCACGTGGAAGAGTAGCAGAGCCAAGATCTGAAAACAGTTCTAGCTGCCTCTGAGGGTGAGCTCTTCACGCTAATCTTTCATGCCCCCTTTCCATGCATAGTTTCTTTCTTTGTTTCCTTTTCCCCTTACACTCAACAAGTAGACCTTCAACCTCGTAAATACCAAACATGTGCTAATCTTGGGGAAACGAGCAACCCAGGCAGCCACTCTCTGCCACTGATAAAAGTTGTTGAAATGAATGAATGAATGACATGGATACACTATCTCCTTTACTTTCTTCCCACCAGCCTGGGATGCATCTTTGCTGTATGTTAAAGAAGTGGCTGTTGTGTAATCCCAGTACTTGGGAGGCTGAGACAGGAGGATCCAGGTTCGCCACCAGCCTCAGCTACTTAGTGAAGCCCTCTGCAACTTAGTGAGACCCTGTTTCAAAATAAAGAATAAAAAATAGGACTGGGAGTGTAGCCTGGAGGTAGAATTCCCCTGGGTTCAATCCCCAGTACCGTAAAAAAAAGAAAGAAAGAAAAGAAGTGGCTGTCCCAAGGGGAGTGGACTGGCAGGATCACAAAGGGCTCTGGCGGGAGCTCTGTCCAGTGCTGCTGTCTTTTCTCTTGATGATATTAGTTAAATCCCTGGCCTGTCCTGGGGCTTGCTGTGGTCATGCTGCCAGAGAACACCAGAAGTCCGATGCATGTGCTTCCTCCCAAGTTCTATGTTGCAGCAGCTGGGGGAGCCTGAAGCCCCCTGTTTCCGGGCTAGGTCCCCTTCCTCTTGGGAAGGGGTGGGTAGAGCTCACCTGGAGCCTGCACACCTGTGAGCCACGGACTTTCTGTGAGGATCGATATTTCCTAACCTTTGCCTTCAGCTTCAACAATATCAAGCTTGAGGGATTATTTCCTGAATATGCTTCCAAACTCTTTTTCACTTAATCAGTACTGTTTTGCTTTTTATTACATCCTTTTTCTGAATCACCTGGAGCACCCCTCCTCCAGGAAGCCTTCCTTGACTCACGGGCCGGGCTGGGTGGTGCCTTCCCCTGTTCCCAGCACTCTGTCTGCTGCATAGTAATTTGCTGTTCACGTGTCCCTTCTTTTTGTGTCAGTGTGACTGTGTAAGGACAAACTCTATGCTGTGAACACAGTAGGGCCTCGAAGGCTGCTGGATGAACTACTTGGTGGCAGAACGGCTAAGCCATTGTCCCTACTGTGCGCACTTGTCCCCTCCAGTCTTCCTTCTACTTGACTCTCATCTCTGCCCACTTCCCTCTGCTTGAATGACAGAGGCTGAACCTGGACCATTTGCTAAGCCACCGACAGTGGATGACACAGCCAATCTTCCTCCACTTGGTGGACATTTCAAACCCCAACCTGTTTGCAGAGGGGAGTGTAAGACTAACTGGGAGAAGTGGGTGAGGAAGGTTGCTTGATGTAGAGCGGGAAGGCTTGGGGAATTTAACTGCATGACATGCAGGCTATGAAGTGGAGACAGTGGCAGACATGCTGGGTCCCTGAGCTTGTCCAGCAACACGAAGGTCAAAGGGTCAACTGGAAAAAACACAGCCAGGCTGGGAAAAAAAAGAGCAAAACCCAGCAGGTGCATACAATGGTGTCACATGAGAGATCCTCACTGGGGTAGATGGTTCTCCATGTTCTCACACCCCATTCTCACCAGCACACGCCCACTCAGACCACATCAACCTCCAAGCCCTGGGCACCCAGTGCCATTGGATACTAGAGAGAATCCAATGGCACTGGGAATGTAAAAAATGTCACGGCCTCAAGGGGCATTTAAGTACATTTTGTGAGCAGGGAAAACAAGGCTCCAGGTGGCCTTGACTCAGCCACACTGGTTAGCTACTCAGATGATTCACAAGGGCAGACTATTTATCAACCCTGGCCACTCTCCTACGGCCCCTCTGGCATCCCTCCAACTCCCGCTCCCACGAGCTCCCTGGTAGCCTAAATTCCCTCTCTGGGACCAGCCCAGGAGAGAAAGCTTGTCCAGAAGGCTGCACATTTGAGAGCCAGCCAGGACTCATGGGAAGTGGAGAGTGCCTCATATTTCTGTAAACTGGTTCAGCATTCCGAGGAATTCAGAAGAAAGTGACCAGGGGTCAGTGCCCACTCTGGGGGATACTAGGTTCATGGAACCTCTCTGGATCAAAGTCCTGAGGTGCTCTGTCCAGGCCTAACCATATGCGTAAGAAACATGCTATGGTGAAGACCCACTCCTTCCCCTCCCTCATGTCCCCAGGGGCCCTGGCTCCCACATGGAGGAGTCCTGTCCAGTCACCTAGTGCCCAAGGTCCCCTCCTGTCCCTCTGGAGGAGCCTTGGGACTTCAGATTGCACTTCCTCCCAAGGGTGGCACCTTCCCCTTTCCTGCTTGGCCCTTCCCCAGCGCCTGCACTTCTCTGCACACCTGACACTGTGGCTTCGCATCACAGCCACTGTCCCAGTCATCAGCATGTGGAAATAACTTTTCACGACGGCTCCTCTGATGTTGCCATCTTTTGTGTTGATCAAAACAACAGAACGAATCAGACTCGGGGCGTCTGATTGATGCCTAATTGGAAATCCAAAGTGGCACTAAATGTTATGGTCTAAACAAAACACATTCAATTACCAAAGCGCAATGCATGGAGCCGGGGGAGGGGCACCTCCAAGGGGCTAGGCCACAGGCTGCAGAGTTCTGTAGGACACTGTGTTTGTGTGTTCGTCTGGATGAGGTTCAAGGAGGTGGGCACAGGAGGCGTCCTTGAACCTGAGAACTGCTAATTGGGGCCAGCAATTGAATTGATCCTGGGTTGCCTCATTCACACTTGGAATGGAGGCCGAATCCCGGCTTGGGTGCAACGCCATCCATGAGCACCACACCTGCCCTCCTTGCAAGGCTTCTGCTTTGCCAAGCTGAGCTGTGGGTGGGGAAGGAAATGCACAGGAGAATCGTGATGTCACCCACGGAGTCCCTGCATGGCCCCTTGGTGGCAGGAGAGAGTGGGAGGGCAGGAGCTTTGCAACTACCCAGATCTTTTCCCTGCTCTGCAAACGTATTGCTCCCTAGTGCATTCATCAAGCGGGAGTGATGATCCCTATCTTTATGGTGGTTGTGGGGAGGAGAGGAATTCTTGTGGGGCACTTGGTCTGCTGCACAGGATGAAGGCAGCAGTGGTAACTTCCCTGAGGTGTGGTGCTTTTTCTCTCTCCACTCTGACCATCAGAGGCAATGCCTCTGACTGTCCATGTAGGGCCTGGGGCAGCGCTGGCTTACTTACTTTATTTATTTATTTACTAAACAAAATAGTGCAGTACTCTGCGTTGCTTAGGTGTGTCAGGTGAGAAGATATGGAGTCCTTTGCTTAAATTGGAGTCAGGAGGCTGGCGTGCAGGAGGGGAGCTAGAGGCAGCCAGGGGGCGCTGTCTCAGAAATGAGGGTGCGAGTTTGCCTTCAAAGTGTGGGGCAGGGGCCTACCCTGCAGCTTGCTAGCATGGTTGCTCTGGGCAAATTACTGAGCCAGTTTGAATTTCAGTTTTCTTATCTGTAGGAAAGGCCAGGAAAATAATACTCATTAGCTGAGGTCATGTTTGTAAACTAAAGTAAGAGAAACATGGCATAAATATTAGATTTCAACATGTCTTAAAGTAGAGCTGAGAGGCCAGGTGGGCGGTGGAGTTTCTTTTTAGGCGTGGTTGTGTGCACAGCATAATCTGCAGGGCTTGGCCTGGTGATGAGACAAGGGGGCACAACCATAAAAATATAATTACCACCACAAACATTTATTAAGCAGGTAACCTGTGCCAGACGCCTTTCAGAGTGCATTTTATGCATTAATTCATTAAATGTAATCCTCTTACAGATGCCACAATTATGCTCATTTAGAGATGAGGTTATCGAAGCACAGAGAGGTGAAGCAACTTGCCCAAGGCCTCACAGCAGTCAGTGGTGGAGCTGGGACTTATCTGGAGCCCATACCTGTCATGTTTCAGTGACTGTGGGCCTCTTCACACTGGTCTGGTACACCCGTCTTTCTTCAGAGTCACTTCCCCCTGGATCTCTGTCTTCTCTTTTGGCAAACACAGGGCTGCTTTTCACTAGGTAGTCTCTATGTCTGGCTCTAGATTCCTGTGTCAGAAGA
>PVLC010004758.1:27779-82363 GCA_004027655.1 Graphiurus murinus | reverse complement strand
GGAAGAGGACGAGGACAAGGAGAAGGAGAAAGAGGTGGGGGAAGAGAGGGGGAGGAGGAGGAGGAGAAGGAGGAAGGCGAAGAGAGGGGGAGGAGGGGAGGGGAGGAAAGGGGAGGAGGAAGGGGGAGGAGAAGGGGTGGAGGAGGGGAAGAGGAGAGGGAAGAGAGGAGGAGGAGGAAGAGGAGAGAAGGGGAAGAGGAGGGGAGGAGGAGGGGAGGAAGAGGGGAAGAGGAGGAGGATCGAAATAATGGCATCTGGGGTTCTCTAAATGGGGTTCTTGACCCAATTCCTCCAGGAGAAGGAAGATGATGAGGAGGATGTAGCTGGGCATGGGAGCACACACCTGTAATCCCAGCACTTGAGAGGCTGAGACAGGAGGATTCCAAGTACAAGGCCAGCCTTGGCAACTTAGCAAGCCCCTGTTTCAAAATAAAACAAATAAAAGATCTGGAGAAAAGTAGAGCATCCCTGGATTCAATCCCCAGTACGAGAGAGATGAGAGAGAGGGGTGGGGGGAAGAGAGAGAGAAAGAGACAGAGAAAGAGAGAGAGAGAGAGAGAGAGAGAGAGAGAGAGAGAGAGAGAGAGAGAATAAAACTAGAAATCTCAAATGGAATCCAGTTTACAGAAGTGGATAATGAGCATATGTTTTGCAGGTACTTTTTTTCATTTGTTGTTGAGCTGGCATTTAAAATGAGAGATTTTATAAAGAGTCAATTTCTGATGTTTCTCAAAAATTAGACCTATCTGTATAAGGCTTATGTTCCTCCAGAATAACAACCTCAACTGGAGCTAAACAGAAGCAGACCACCACTGGGACAGGGTCTGAATGGAACAGTCAGCCACAGACTTCACTTTCCATAGTCTCCCTGATGCTAACGTGAGAGTGTATTGCTACATATGATCCCATGTATAGTTATTTTTCTTATAGTAGAGGAATATTTCTCTTTGCCTCTGTCAAGAGAAGAACAAATAGAGTTTACAAGGGACACATTTAAGGAAACTTGAAAATGCATAGTTCTTTATAAATGAATTTTTTCCTACACATTTTATGAGCAAATTGTGTCGGATTGGAAAAAGTACAATCAAAGATGCCATTTCACCAGGTGTAGTGGTGCATGCCTGTAATCCCAATACTTGGGAGGCTGAGACAGGAGGATGGCAGGTTTGAGGCTAGCCTCAGTCAGCATTAGTGAGTCTTTCAGCAACTTAGTGAGACCCTGTATATATATATGGCTGGGGTGTATCTCAGAGGTAGAATGCCCCTTGGGTTTAATCCTCAGAAACACACACACACACACACACACACAGACACACACACACACACACACACACACCATTTCTCACACTGGACTGCTTCATTCATTCTGCCTGGTCATAGGTACTAGAGTTTGTAACACTGGTCCCCAGAATAAACCACCAATATTTGGCCTAGGATTTCAGGCCTTGCATGACCTTTTTCCTGTGGATCCCCTCTGCCTTCCCCCCATATTCAACAATTTTTTAAACTATTTTTGGTAACATGATTCCATATCTTATTTTTCATTGATGTATTTTATTTATTTTTTAATAGAATATCTAAATACAAAATAGAAATTTTAGTTTGATGCTCATTTTTTTTTTTTTTTTTTTTTTGGTACTGGAGATTGAAACAAGGGGCATTCTACCTCTGAGCTAGACTCCCAGCCCTTTTTATTTTTATTTTTGAGACAGTCTTGCTAAGTTGCTGAAACTGCCCTTAAATCTGCAATCCTCATGTCTCAGCCTCCCAAGTACTGGGATTAGAGGTGTGCATCACTACGCCTGGCTCTGGTGCTCAATCTTAAATCACTAGTATTCATCAGCATTATAAATTAGAAAATATTTATGAAATAAGAAGATAACATTTAGTTTAATCATGTAACTAAATTCATCTTGATAACCTAGCTTTGATTTACCATCCAAACCAAAAATGTCTACAAATCTTCAAACATAATTCATCCTGACAACAATACCATAAAAAACAGGCATGAGGAGTACTAACATAATCCCTTGTGCCACATGGCAATTCAGTAAACTGACATTTGCTATTATGAATTGGAAAATACATGTGACAGTATATATTTTGAATAGTATTAGTAACATGCTGACATTTTCTCTTGGAGATTCAGACTGTGTATATATTACCAGAGTCGTCTTAGCCCAAACAAAATTGATCTGGGTTTAGGAAAAATTTGTACTTGGTTGAGAGTTCAGAGTAAATGGAAGGGGTGCTGAAAAGAATTTTTCCTTTAGTGAGTATCTGTGGGAACAAGAAGATGATTGCTAACAGTGTTATGGCCTTGCCAGGTCCTTTGGGCCCTACAAGAGCCCTGGGTTAGAGAGGGGAGGAAGGAATTGAAGGAGGAGCTCCTATCCTTACAAAATGATAAAGGCTACAAGGAACAAAGCTTTGACCAGTCCCTGAAAGATCTGGAAGAAGTTCTTCTATCCAAATTTGCACTTGCAGTAATGCACAAATATCAGTGTGTGTGTGTGTGTGTGTGTGTGTGTGTGTGTGTGAATGTGTGTGTGTGATATTGGGGATTGAACTGGGCATTCTACCTCCAAGCTACATCCCCAGCCCTATTTTATTTTTTAGTTTGAAACAGGGTCTCCCTAAGTTGCTGAGGGCTTCTGATAAGTTGCTGAGACTGGCTTTGAAACTGCAATCCTCCTGTCTCAGTCTCTCTAGAATTCCAGGTGTGTACAACCATGCCCAGCAAATATCATTTTTCAGATGAAGAAACTAAGTCTCTGAGAGTTTGGTTTCCTGGAGAACATGTAGCTAATAAAGTCGAGATATTTGAACTTTAAAAACTATCACAGTTGCTTTCTCTATTGTACCGCAGCAAAGCATTTCAAAGTTTCAATATTTCACTCATTTTTTTTCTAATTTTTTAAAAACATATTTTGGTTAAATATCTATGGTTTAAATATTTTGGTGTTAAGTGTCTATGATATTTTTATTCTTGGATGACTAGTGAAACAGAAAAACTCAAAGTGGTTCATTTGTAATAAGTATATAATTGTTTCCACTTATTGGGCATCATTATCTGCCAGGAGCTATACATATATATCTAATTTACTTCTCACAATAGTCCTATGAGGTGGAGCAGGTAATATTATCCCCATTTTATGGATAAGAAAATAGATTCAGAGTGATAAAAATAACCTGTCCTTGTACATAATTCATAAGTAGTGAAGTCAGGAATTTTTAGGCTTATCTAATTTGTTTATCTAACTGTACTCTTCACTAAACTACCTTTCCAAACAATAGCATAATAACTGTAAGACCCTCCCACTCCCGTGGTACTAGGGATTGAACTCAGGGACATTCTACCTCTGAGCTACACCTCCAACCCTATTTTATTTTAAAATGGTGTCTTATCAAGTTACCCTATGCTGCTGGTCTCAAATCTGTGATCTTATCTTAGTCTCCCAAGTACATAATTTATTTTTATTTTTATTTTTTATTTTTTGGCACTGAAGCTTGAATCCAGGGGCATTCTACTCAGAGCTACACCTCCAGCCCCAATCTTTGTTTGTTTGTTTGGTTGGTTGGTTGTTTCAGGCAGGGTCTTGCTAATTTTCTGAGGGTCTCATTGAGTTGCGAGGCTGGCCTTGAACCTGTGATCCTCCTGTCTCAGCCTCTCAAGTATTGGGATTACAGGTGTGTGCCACCACGCCCAGCACATAACTATAACTCTTAATTGAAGTTTCAGGCCAGGGAGGCCCTGGACCAGATGTTTAACACAGTTCTCAGATGATAGCTACCATAACACTGCACACTCTCCTGTATTATCGTCCCTTTCTCCCACACTTACTGCTTTCTATATATTTGTTCTGTCTCCTCCTAGACCCTTAGAGGGAAGATACTTAGCTTCACCGTATAGATCCGGGTACATGGCAAGCTGTAAAATATGCATTAAATTACCCAATTCATTAGGATTGTGAGAAGGAAGCAAAAGATGGTAATAACAACAACAGCTGCAATAACCAACATGCTGCTATCTGTGGAGCCCACGAGAGGTGTTTAAATGCAGTACCGTGCGGAGCATGCTGACTCAGTGACTCCCTGCTGTTGGTGCTGCCCATTCAAGCCCTGGGGCCCAGGAGCAGCCTCCAGCTAGTCACTGTCCAGCACTGGGCAAGATCTGTCTTCTCTCCCTGCTTCTTTACTGCCTCAAACATGCTTGTATACTGTCGTATGTTCTCCAATCTACTTAAAAAAAAAAGTCCTGATTTTGCTTCATTTTAATCTTGGAAATGGAGAGACATGCTTTCCTTTCAGTTTCTCACCAAAAAGGTTGTAGGAAGGTGGGCATGGTGTTACATGCCTGTAATCCCAGTACTTGAGAGGCTGAGACAGGAGGATCACTGATTCCAGGACAGCCTAAGCAACTTAGTGAGACCCTGTTTCAAAAAAGGGCTGGGGTTGTAGCTTGGAGGCAGAATGCCCCTGGGTTCAATCCTCAGTACCACACAACAGCAAAGACTGTAGGGGTTTCAGTAGGTTGAACCCTGCAGCTCTCCTTCCATGGCTGATGCAAACACGGTGCCTGCCACCCTGGCTCCTGGCCCAGCACCAGAGCTCCAGCTCCCCAGCTCCAGAACCCCGTGGGTTCCTTCTCCCAGGAAGCCAACTTCTTTCTAATGGCAGTGGAGTGAGAGGGCACTGCTCTGTGCTGTAGAGGAAGCTGGAGGTGCATCTTTCCCAGGGCCAGGACTAGGGGAAAGAGAGAAAGGCACCTTCTTTGGGTAAGGGTAAAGCAGTCCCAAGATACATACTATTTAAATGCGGCATTGAAAAATCATCATCAATGCAAACAATACACACCAAAACCAAGATCAAACTTAAAGACAGGGTCAGCATGACTGGTTTTCTTTTGTCTCAGGTTCCAATGTGACTCAAGTGCATGGCAAAGCTGTGGATCTAATCTTCATTAAAAAGCTTGATCTTTAGTTCAGCATGGGTTTTTTTGCACTGATTTTTTTTAATGCTGTATTAATACTATTTTGATTACTGAGCCTTTCAGGGCCTCCTTAAGTTTGGTTTAGGAGGCAAATACCCCACTTGGCCCACACTAGCATTGCCCTAGTCCTTCACACAAGGTCAAGGGGCTGGAGCACTGGGAACCATGCCACATCCCCGGTGGCACTTCCTGTCATGATCATTTTGGCTCAAGGTCAGCAGGTGTAAAGCTTAGCTGTACACTGAAAGTCTTTAAGACTCCCAGTGTTCATTCAAACCAGAATCTCTGGGAATGGGACCTAGAATGACGAAGTGACCAAGCATCTCGGTTTGCTCAGAACAGCAGGTCCCCAGGACATGGGTCTTTTACTGTTAAAACCGAGATAGTCCTGGGAAAATGGGATGGTGGATCCCCTGGTCTTTTATTGTTTGTTTGTTTTTGACTATTTGCAGTCATGCCTGAGAACTAATGATGAATAAATACTTTTAGTGACAGAGAGCTCACTACTTAAAGAGGTCAGCTATAAATTCCCAAACCTTGAACAAAATCTATTTCCCTCCAAATGAAATCTAGACCAAGACAGGGATGGCAGAAACCTACTGTAGACTTAAGCTTTAGTAGAGAGCTGAAGGAAAAGAAATAAGGTAAATATAAAACCTAATAACTGCTGGGTGCAGTGGCCCACATCTGGAATCCCAGTACTTGAGAGTCTGAGAAAGGAGAATCACATGTTCAAGGCCAGGCCAGCCTCAGCAACTTAGTGAGACCCTCAGCAAATTAGTGAGATCCTATTTCAAAATAAAATAGGGCTTTGGATGTATCTCAGAGAGAATCCCTTGGGCTCAATCCCCACTACCACACACACACAGTCAAGAATCAACCTGATTTGAGTAAAATTTTGCAGCAGAATCATATATTATTTGGCACAAAGTATATGTAAGTGAATAGAGTTTTCCCACATCTTAGCAGAACTGTCCTAGTTCACAGGATATGTAGGGGTAAGCAGGCAAGAATAGAGAAGAGGGTGAGAAGAAGAGCTGGCCTGGATATTAAGTGTCCCATGCAAAGCCTGAGGTCGTATTCCACGTCAGAATATTGCGGGACCACACACTCACATCATCCCTTTTATTATGTCCAAAAAAACCTCTGTCTTACTCTCTGACCTCATTGCAGTTGTCTGTGGTAGCAATCAAGGGTTAATTAGTACAGTGAAAAATATATTTGAGGAGACAGCAGTAAATCAAATTAGGGGGAAACACATTCCCACGGTTTTGACTTACTCTGCAGGAAGAAGCAAAATATTAGCCATCTTCTATTATTTCACTCTTGCCTGGAGGGTAAATGTGAGATAAACTTGAAGAAACTTCTAAAAAGGCTGCTATAATCATGAACTCTCTGGGATGGTGTTTTCATCACGGAGAGTCAGTGGATGTCTTGCAATGCAAATGCACCCTTGGTAATCCTTCCAGCGGCAACAGTAGTCCGGGGCCAACAGATCACACCATTTTGATTCTGGCACTTTGAAGAGAATTGCAAAGAGAATAATTGATTTTTGTTTGTCTGTTTGTTTGTTTTTAAACTGGAAAAGTTGGCAGGCATGGTGGTGCATGCTTGTAATCCCAGTACTTGGGAAGCTGAGACAGGAAGATAGCACGTTCTCAGCCAGCCTCAGCAACTTAGTGAAGCTCTCAGCAACTTAGTGAGACCCTGTTTTAAAATAAAAGAATAAAATAGGGCTGGGGGTAGAGCTCAGAGTTAGAATGCCCTTGGGTTCAATACCTAGTACAATAAATAAATAAATAAACAAACAAACAAATGAATACTTGGCAAAGTTGTTTTCAAACCCCTCTGCTTGCACAGCCAGCACAGGGATGTTTGCTGTGCTGCTGACATCTACCGAGAGACTATGAAATAGCAGTCTCTGCTGGTGCCTTCTGTCGCACATTAGGGACCTCTGAGCAAGTACTTGTCAGTTTCCTAGGGAAGCCAGGATCCTGGAACACTGTTCCAGGCAGTCTGTAAGAAGGATTGGGGTTGCAGCTGGTGTGAGGGGAGGAAAGGAGCGGTGGTCCCCAATTGTAGAGCTCTCTGTAAAGGGGAAAAAAATCTTTCTGGGTGCCGATGGCAGGCAGGTGTTGGAGACCAGTTTTGCATTTAATGCTCCTAAGCAGCCTTTCCAGGTTAGTATTAGTAACTCCATTGTATTGATGCAGAAACTAAAATTTGCAAAAGTCCTGTGGCTTGTTTGAAGCTGCATAGCCAATAAAGCACAGAATGAGAATGGAAGCTAAGCAGCCTGGATCCACGCTCTGGCCCTATCCGTATTTATTGTCCCCAAATTAAGCCCTCCCAAAAGCCAGACCCTTGGAAATATATTGAGTCCCCTTTATTCCCAGGAGATCCCCATCATCAATGGAAGAAAATGAGAAAGTCACTAAGGAATTTAAACTCTGATATGAAATCATTTCCTCCAAATTATTATTTATTTAATGACAGATACCACTAAAAAAGTGGTCTATGCACTCTAACCTTTGAGAAGATCTGAGTCAGATGGCAACTATACCTGAAATATTAAGGAATTGTAGAGAGCAGTTTCCCTTTACCCTCATTTCCTTCTCCACCATGACATTTTTAGAAAGTCACGCTCATTTATTTTATTACTAGCCATGTGCACTAAAGACTCTAGTCTTCAAAGTAGAGGCTGCCTCTGGGTACAATAATCTGTAAATAAGCTCATCCCTGTGTGGGTGGACCCCAAATAATTGAGCACATCTCCCTTCTATACACAGAGGCACCTGTTTGCAAACATTAGAAGCCATCAGCCTACAGACAAAGCTGTTTTTGAGATCTACCATCCTGGGGGCCATTTTTCAGTGCCATGACTACTAAAATAAAAGGGGTTGGTGTCGAGTTTTCAAAGATTTTTACTTATTTATTAAAAACCATGGTATCAGCAAGGTATGGTACTGGGGAGGCTGAGATAGGAGTATTACAGGTTCCAGGCCAGCCTCAGCAACTTAGCAAAATGCTGTTTCAAGATAAAAAAAATAAAAGGGATAGAGGTATAGCTCGGAGTTAGAATGCCCTGGCTTCAGTCTCCAGTAAAACACATACACACACACACACACACACACACACACACACACACACACACACACGCACACACTAAATAAATAAATAAATAAATAAATAAATAAATAAATAAATAAATAAATAAAATCATGGATGGCATGGGGGAGGAGTGGATTCTGTTGGCTGGTCAGTCAGTGGAATGGAGATGAGCTGACCTCTAGTCTGCATAGTCTTTTGGAATCCAACTTTATTTTTAAATTACCAGTTTATAAGTTCTTTCACCCCCGGCTCCTCTCCAGTTACTGGTTTTAACTAATTTTTTGAACTGATAATGCATGTACATGGTATAGACTTCAGAAGACAGAAAAGGCTTTACAGTAAAAGGAGATCCCTCTCCTCTTTTGGACCTTTGCCATCTGTCTCATCTTCCCTGGGAGCCTTGCCAGCTTTTGTCTGTCCTTCCAGATATATTCTGTATATACATACAGCTAATCTTTTTCATAGCTTAACCACAGAATAGCATACAATGCAGCCTGCTGTACACTGGCTCATCTGTTTTAACAATACATCTTGGAGATGTCCTCCTGTTGATAAGTAGAATTTAAACAAGTTGAACAAGCCCACCACAACCCCCGGAGTACCTCCTAACATTACACACCTTCAGAAACGGTTGCAGAAATGGATGTTCATTCTGGAGAGTAAAAAAGGATCTTTTTCTTTTTTGAGGCACCATCAATCTATATATAGGACTGCTCTGAATTTTTCTTATCAGTGGTTTCTAATTCTACCTTCACTTGTTAGATTGGGTGGCAAATTTCTCATATCACATGCATTTCTATTTAATTTTCTTCTTCGGTGAATTTAAGAAGAGTATCTTGATAAGAGAATGCAATAGTGAAGTTCAGTTCAAAGTAGAAGGCTTAATTAGAAAAAAAAAAAAAAAGCCTGTGGTATTCTTTTGGGGCGGAGCAGGTGCTATGGGAAAGAAAATTGAGAAGAGGGTAGCTTTGGGGCTCATTCTGCCAAAATCAACATGTTACTAGATCCCTGGATTCTCACTGTCTTGGTTGTAGTTCTCCACTCAATTAGGGAATCTATGTCATAAGGTTCTATTGACATTTTATTCATTCATATTAGAAAGAAAAATATGCAGAGTATGTATAAATGGCAGTCAACATTTCTCACCAGAGAAAGTGAGTTTCTATTCCATTTCCAGCTGATCTGTTAATGGGAACACCCACCGGGACCTGTGATCTAGTCTAGCTAACACTAATTTGCTCTATGACCTTAGGCATATCCTGGAGTTTACAGGTGTGAAGTGCTGAAACACCTTGCCATGACTTGACCACAGTTCCTTATCTCAAAATTTCCCACAGAAATTACCACTGCACCAATTAAAAAAAGAAAATAAATAGAGGCTGAGACAGGAGGACTGAATGTTCAAAGCCAGCCTTAGCAACTTAACAAGAGCCTCAGAAACATAGCTAGACCATTTCAAAATAAAAAAAATAAAAGGACTGGGGTGTAGCTCAGAGGTAGAATGCCCCCTGGGTTCAATCCCCAGCAAAACACACACACACACACACACACACACACACACACAGGAGACCAGCAGAATAAAGGAAGGGGATCGGGGGAGGGAGGGAGGGAGGAAAGGGACTGGGGAATGGGATTGATAAATTATGTTATGTTCATATTCAATCCCACTATTACATATAAATGCACTAATAAATTTTTAAAAAAAGAAAGAAAAGACCCACCACCCCAGGATCACTTGTACCCATTCGAAATCAGGCCTGGCCAGATTTGTGGAGCAACTTGTCCTCTAAGACTGGCATGGGCCTGCCTGTTTGAGAATGGGCATTGTAAATAAACAGGCTTTAGCTTTTAAGTCCACTCAGATCCAGAAAGGGTTGAAGGTCCCTTGGAATTCAGTTCACAGAGCTCTTGGACTCCTTTGGGTCCAGGAACACTGAGAGGAGGAGGTAAATTTTGATGTCTGACCTTTTATCTGCCAAAGTCCCTGATGTAGCAAGAGCACAGTGTAGGAGAGATTTGAAGGGAGCGGCATCCCTGCTTAGTGGTCCTCTGGCTCAAATGCATGTCATGCTCCCACAAAACAAAGTCGAATGCTCTTGGAAGGATGTCAAAATACATCACTTGATCCCCAAAATACTCTCCCAAAGATGCTCCCAAGAACAATTTCAAACCATCTTTGTGTTCTGTAAAGACCAGGGCAGCTCAGGTTAATATCAACATTCCATATAGTCTAATAATACTACACACACACACACACACACACACACACACACACACACACACAAATGTTGTCTATCAAAAGTACATGAAACAAAGACTTTTCAATATTAAGACCAGATGTCAGAAATATTAGCAAAAATGTTTCCTTTCTGCATACCCAGTGAAATATAGGGAAGTTTATGCAATATCAAATGAATACAGCTTTTGCTGGATACACACACACACACACACACACACACAAATATTGACCAGTAATGAAATAATTTGTGCTTAAAGATATAACCCAAAAATGGAGATTTCTTTTTGGTTCCTAGCAGGAACCCCTTTTGGCACTGAGCCATAATAGCTCAATAAATAAACAAAATCACCTCTCATTGTCCTCAAGGGCTAGGGAAGGGCAAATAGTTCACCTTCTCTCCAGTACCCATTGATTTAAATCATAATTACTCCCCTGGTGACAGCCAAAGGGGTTAAGGAGACCAGCAAGCAGGGCCATCCCCAGGCAGAAATGTTTCTGTCTCCCTTAAAAGAGGATTCCATTGAGAGAGTGAGCCAGGGCTTGGCAGTTTTGGACATTCTTTGGGGAGTCTGCTACCTTCGCCATCAACCTCAAGAAGCAAAAGGAAGGAAGGGCCTGTGAGGAAGGACAGATGACAAATCAATACTGGTACCACCTTCCCTACCAACTTCAAGAATTAAAAGAGAGGACAGGACCTGAGAGGAGGGACAGATGATCAATCAATACTGGGTACAGAACAGCCCACAGTCATATTTCCCACAGAAAACTCCAGTCCACTGATGGAACTTCCCAGACTGCCCCACCATAGCCTGCAGTGAAGCCAGCCCAGAGATCTAAACGACCCTGCAGAGGAGGTGCATGAAGCCCTATGTTTCAAATTTCCTGGCTATTTTCAATTTGTCTAGCAAACTCGACATTATCTACACTTAAGAGACATTTAATTTCCTTTCTTAATAACAAAAATCTGTCCAAGGTTGTTATAAAATGTGTATGTATTTACCTCTGGGACGAGGGCTGAGGGCAGCAGGAATGGACTGTGGGTTAAGAAGGGATGAGAAATTCTGTTTTTCTTTTGCTTAAACATCTTCAGCCCCCTGGGTCCCCTCCTCCCTGGCTCTGGCTGATATCAGGAGCAAAGCTGTCAGAAAGATGCTTGCTCACCTGAGTGCCCCAGGCTACTCACATCTCCAGAGACTGACCCAAGTCCAAATAACTGGCTCGTTTGTTCGAGGAGGGAAATGCAGGAGGCTCTCTGGGTATGTCCAGTGCATTGACTCTAGCAGCCATGGGCAAACTGTGGCCTCTCAGTAGAATCCAGCCTGCCCAGTATTCTTGGAAATGATGTTTTATTGGAATGCAGCCATTTGTTGACTATGCTGCTTCTTCCCTCCAAGACAGAGCTGAGTCACAGAGTTGAGAGATAGGCATTTGGCCTGCAAAGCCTACAATGCCTACTATTTGGACCTTTATAGAAAACGTTTCCTGCCCCTGGCCAGAGGGAGTACAAATGGCATTTAAGAGATTGCTCCTACAATCTGAGGAGAAGGTCATGTCTTCAAGTCAAGTGCTACCAGTTTTAACCTTTCATACAGTGTCTTTTTCCCTGCTTGAAGGAAGGGCCATATATTTAAAGAGGAATGATATATATACAGAAATGTACTTAAGGGTCTCTCTTCCTATTTGTGTGCCAAGCCTAGAGGAGAAGAAGAGGTCGATAGTTTCTGAGGCACCAGGGTGACCCTCCACTTGACACAGGTTAAGAGAACTAAGTTGGGTGTGAAAAATGGGCAGGAACAACAAAACTAGAAAGCCAGGATGTTTCAGGTAATGGTGTCATCACTGGAAAGAGAAAATCCTCAAGGCCTGTGAGGAAGCCTCAGAGGAACAGAGAGCAACTACTTGGAAGCAGAAAAGCATCTTAATAATGGCTACTATTTATTCAGTGCTTATTAGTGTTAGTCAGCTTTGTGCCTAAAACCGTGACCAAACACCTAACAAGAACAACTCAAAGGAGGAAAATTTTATTTTGATTCATGGTTTCAGAGGTGTCAGTCCATGGTCAGCTGACTCCATTGCTCTGGGCCTAAGTGAAACAGAACATCACACAGAAGGGTATGGCAAAAGAAAGATACTCAGCTCATGGCGTGATGAGCTGACTGGAGAAAGTAGGAAAGGATGGAGAGAGAGAGAGACAGAGAGACAGAGAGAGAGAGAAGCTGAGGAGAAGATAAATCCTTCCAGAGCAAACCTACAGTGAACCACTTCCTCCAACTAGTAACCCCCTCCCAGGAGTCTATTCAACTATCAATGGATTGATCACTCGATAGATTAATCCACTGATGAGGTCAGAATCCTCACGACCCAATCATTGCCTAAAAGCCCCACCTCTGAACATTGCTATATGCCTAACACATGAGTTTGGGGGGCATTCTCAATCCAAACCAAAACTATCTATTCATTCTGTCATCACAGCTCTGTAAAATACATATTACTACTATCTCTATTTTGCTGATGTGGAAACCCAGGCCTCAAGAAATTAAATTTCTTGCCAAAGGTCACAAAGCAATAAAGTAGTAGAGCTGAGATTCTAGTACAGTGAGCCTGATACCAGTGACCCCATATTGTGCTGAAATGAAAATTAAGTTGCAGAGACAGAATGGGGCAGTGGGTAGATTTTTTACTTGAATCTTAGAGTGACTTAGTGAAAGCAGCATACGGGAATGATGGACAGAAAGCCGCAATGAAGCAGAAGAGCTGCAGTAATCTAGTTATAAGCAATAGACACTGCACCAAGATGGTGGCAACAGGAATAGGGAGGAAAGGTAAAGCCAAATGCTGCCCTGCATGGCACCCTGCACTCCGCTCTCAATCTTGTGCTTGCCTTGAACTTTTTATGTAACGCTCCTCTTCTTTAGAGTGAGTGCCTTATGGTCTCTTGGGGACTTTCATTCATCTCTACCCAGAGCCCAGGCTTGCTGCCTGACACACAGCAGGCATTTGATGGACTTGATAACTGACTCCAAAGATTTTAGCCAGGACCTCTGGAAAGCCTGGAGGGAGCCAGATGAGGAGGCCATCTTGGAGGAAGTGAATGGCTGGAGCACACCGAGGTCGGGGCCTTCAGGATACCTGAGTGGAGATGTCTTGTCAGCAGTTGGGACTACAGTCTGGGGCACAGGAAGGGGTCATGGCTGAAGAGGTCATCTGCATAGAAGTGCTAATGAAACCATGTGAATAGATGAGTTCATAGATGAGAGAAATGGCAGAGAGAAGGGGCAAGGGCTGAAAGAAGCCCATTGTTGGAGAGCAAGAGAAAGGAGAGGGGCCTATGCGTATGGGAGCAACTCAGGAGGTAAGAGGAGAAGGGGGAGGAGAGGGTGTGGAGCAGCCTTGCTTTGGGAGCTGACAGACACACTTATCAGCTGGTACAGGAACTCTTATAGCCTACAGGCCCCCAGTCTCCCACCCTGAGATCTTTCTGCAGAAAATTATCCCTTATGAAATAACAAAAAGTGAAGATAAGGATGAACTCGGGCAGCTAGGTGTAATTTCAGGGGGCTAAGCAAAGTCCCCCTGGTCCGAGGATGCCTGTACCTCCTCCATCAATCCTTCTTTCCTTTAGCTTGGGCTTTTGGTTCCAGTTAGAATGGCCACACCTCCCAGGGAGAGCACCATCAGCTGGTTACACCTGAGGATGAACAAAGGCTTTGCACACAGGCCTTGGAATAGTGTCCAAAGACAAGGGACAGGCCACTGGGCTCACAAAGGCACAATGAGAAGAGGTAGAACAAGCAACAAGTGTAGCACACTTTGTAATTTTGCCAAAGGGGGCATCACAATGTGGATTGTCAGCCATTCTTGGAGTTTATTGATTGACCAACTGGTCAATTGACAGCAACAAAATGCAAAGTAAGGGAATGATAGTAACCCTGCTTGTGGCTAAGCTTTCCCACCTCCCCCACTAAATGGCAAGGCAGACTCTGGACCATGTCGAAACTGATGTCTATGTGAGATGTGCAGTGCTAAAAGTCACAGGCAGAAGAAGAACTGGACCAGAGCTGCCACAGCTGACCCGTTAAATAGGAGACGACACCTAACACCTGCAACTCAGTCAAGAGTTGAGGAATCAGGGGGATGGGGAACAAGGTCCTGCAGAGCCTGGTGGAGGAGCCATTGGGTCACCCCATGGACTGTGCAGAGGTCTTTGGCAGGCATGGGGGAGCAGTCTGGAATGACTGAGTGGAAGGGGATAAGAGACAGATGGATACAGGGGGTTGGCTGGTCCCTGGCTAAGGAAGGCTTTTAATATCAGATATAGAGGTAAGCTTTGGACATCACAGAAGCTGAACAACAGAAATGTCCCACTTCACACCAGGAAGGAAGTGCAGGTGTCCCCTGCAGGAGCTGCATGAAGCAGGAAAGAGAATATGAAACAGAATTCCTATTCCAGGCCCACTGTTACAAACATTGTCCAGCCTCATCTATAAAATCAGGGTAATTGTACTGATTTCAAAGGTTGATTAGGAAGAATGAGCGAGATAGTGCCTACTGAATGTTTAGCACAGTGCTTCTTATGCTGAAAGTTCAATGTTATCCAAATTACAGGAACTAATATTTATCAGCAGAAATATTGGGGAAATGGAGTTTCCCTAGGAACTGTCCCAATTTTGCCCTGATCTGAAGAATCCAGAAGAAGATACCTCATTTCAAATCTGTGTTCTTCATAGGTAATTAGTCACTGCTGCAGAAAGCAGACTTAGTTACATGGGTTCCTGATCTCAAGGACATAGCCAATGAGTGTAGTGGGGACTTATGACGGAGAGAAATGGCCCAATTTTGAGGACAGGGATAGGCTGAATGAACAGTTTAAGGAAGAAATAGTATGTGCAGCCAGCAAAAGAGAAAAATCAAAAATACCTCCATGGGAGAACTCTCCCTACCGTATTGGAGTTCAGGAGGCAGGGCTGCCTCCATCTGGCTCCTGTTGTATCTCCAGGGTCTGCAAGCAGCAAAAACTGTTGCAACCTACGTGAGGCCTCTTTGGTGTGTTTCACCGCCATCTGGTGGCCTTTTAAGTTGGGCTGCCAGTGACGGCCAGGGCCACCTTCACCTTCACACAGTGCAGACTCAGGAGACCTCCCACAGTCAAGTCAAGGTCCTGGGGTGGAAATACAAAGGGAAATGTGGAGGTGTTACCATGAATGCTTACTTACTCCAACGCTATTAGCCACACTAGCAAGAGGACCGTGACCCTGCACCCCTAATAGGTTCTGAATGCTGTATTAAGTGCATTGTGTGCATCATATGATTTGATCTACACAAAAACAGGTTTACAGGTAAGAAGATGGAGGTACAATAAGGCTGAGTAACTTGCCCAACACCACTCAGGCAGCAAATATCAAATGCCTGCGGATTGAACAGCCAGGTCAGCGGGAGGCTGTTTGGCAGGTGGGCAGGGTCCTGGGTGGCAGCCTTCAGGGCAGCTGTGCTTCACTCAGGAAAACAGGGGAAACGGGCACAGCTAGCAGGGGCTTCAGGGCATCCATGCCCAGCTGCTTGCTCCCAATTTTGCTGTTGACTAAAATTATCTATTCTATCCCAACTCCCTGTGAATATGGAAATATCATGATCCAAGGGTTTAAGTCTAAAGGGAAAATTAGCCAATTCTATGACAATTAATACAAGTCTTCTGTTAAGACTGTAAAACTTCCTGTGGAAAAGAAATGTCCACATACAAAAAAGAAAATGGCTCTGATACTCTTGATGTCCATCAGCAGAAAGCTTTCTTTCTCCTTAATGTGAGCATGTATTTTCAGTTTCGACTTTACCACCCAACATGCTACAGAGTCATCTCCTGGAATACATTTGGCATTTTCTGGTGAAAGTCCCCGACTCCCACCCCACCTCACCCCGTTCCCTGCACTTACAATTCCTGGTATTATCTGAAATGACGTCAATATGGAGGTAATCATACATATGCTTTCAATATGTCATCAATCCACGTTACATTTGGGGAGCATTTAGCAGCAGCAACAGCAAAATTGGAACCTTGAACTCTGGAGAAAATTAAACTGTGGGAATGTTAAGAGTCAGGGTGCACCCACTAAGCCACATGCTCCAGTCACCCATAAATTGACCTTCAGAGCAGAGCTCAGAGGTTTGCAGGTCAAGAAGAGGGGTCGAGGACACTGACTTGAGCATTTCTCACTCTAACACACAAAGGAAATGCTAAAAGAAATACAGAGCTCTGAATCTCTGCCTCAAAAGACCCAAAGCTTCTTCTCAACACTGTAATTCTTGTAGAATTGGGCTCTTTTTTCCCTATAGGACTCGCTAATAGGGAAAACAGGGTCTAAACAAGTGAAAAACTTTTTCAGTTTATACTTGCTTAACTGGACCCTTCAAAGACAGCAGTGGAGAGACTCTTAGATTTCTTTAATATTTCAAAAATGCCTAAAGAAATTGTACATAAGTATATTTCCTTTGGACTGGAATTATATAAATTCTGTGAGTGAACATGGATTATCTCAGACTGAGGAGGAGAGTTGGTGGTTAATGTATCTCTGGGTTAATAACTAAACTAATTGCTACCAAGTAAGTGAAATTTGTTTCTGAAAAAAAAAAAAAAAAAAAAAAAAAAACCCTTTAGCCAGGCTTGGTGGTGCATGCTTGTAATCCCAGCATTTGGGAGGCTGAGACCGGAGGATCTGGGTTTGCGGCCAGCCTCAGCTACCTAGTGAGACATTCCGCAACTTAGTGAGACCCGGTTTCAAAATAAAGAATAAAAAATAGGGCTGGGGGTATAGCTCGGAGGTAGAATGCCCCTGAGTTCAATCCCCAGTACCACAAAAAAAAAAAAAAAACCTTTTAAATGATGGAGTCTGTGAGAGGTACATGAGTGGCAGAGCCCATTGCTGATGAATGGAACAGAAACACTGATACACTGATGGGCCAGCACTAGTACGACAGGTCCAGCCTTCTTTGTGGAGTAAATAGGGGTTTTTATTCCTCTCAGATTAATATTTGTTTTAATATATTTCAAGTACACTTTATACTCTTAAGCCTTGCTCAAAGGTTGTGCACAGCGTGACTTGCTGTTTTACAGTCTGGATGCCAGAGAGAACCAGAGAAGTAGATTTGGAAGTAAAATATATTTAATTGAATTGGCTTTTGTTTTGACAGATGTTTTATACAGTACTTTGTCTGTTAAGAACAAGATGTTCTAATAAATATTGGATAAGTGGGAGAGAAAATTTACTAGAGGGCCATAAATCACTGGTAAGAGGTTGTAAACTGGAAGATGGGTGCTCCAAGCATTTATTAGATTATCAGAATCTAAGATTGATCTTGTAGCTTTATCTACCTTCCCTTATCCATCATTTTTATGGGACATGAAAAAGAGTTACAATGGATAAATTGCATTAAAAAATTAAAATACAGGTTTTAGACAAAGCAGTATGGCAAGATATGGAACTATGTTCAAATAAGTGATAAACCAAGAAAGACATCCAAAGTGGAAATAGTTTTGTTGTTTCATGAGAGATAATCACTAGTTTAATAGGAAATTAGATACTAGATAGAGAAAACACAGAAGTATTGAGGCGCAGAGAGTTCCTAGAGACGGTCTCATCTGCTCTCTCGTCAGCTTACAAATAAGTAAATCACAAGGTTAAGGGCCTCCTACAACCAAACAGCCAGTGAACAGGATCATTCATCCTCTTTCCACTGATGATCATGAAGAGGGGTGTTGGGATTTTGTTTTTCTTTTTGGAAGAAAATATTTTTATTAAGAGGAGAGTTATAATTTTAACAAGATTCGTCCACACTGTAAACTTCTTGATAGGAATCAATTCTTGTTTTTCCTACATTCTCCTAAGTGTCTGTGTACCTAGAATGTGTGTTTCACACACCTACTATCACATGTTGGCAATGTGCTGGTGGCCTCTGCATCCACGTGGTGCAGATGACAAAATACAAGCACTTTGGGTTTGTGAGACACACCTGGATACTTGGTGATCCAGGGTCTCTTTTCATTGGGGCCAAGCAGTAAGGTGCTCAATCCCAAGAGGCAGACCCTGCCAGGGTGAGGCAGGCCAGACACTAGAGCATACAATGTGAGGCAGCATTCACTCTCTGGGCTACCAGACTTACAGGAAGAGATTTGCTAAAGCAAGGAATGGCTGGGATGCCTAAGGGTAGAGGGTACAGTGAGACTCTACTTCCCTACAAGCAGTTCCCAAGTCCTCTCATGCACTGCCAAGAGGAGTCTGTGGACACAGAAGCTCTGAAGACAGTCTGCTTTCAAATGAGGGTTCTACTCATCCTGAGTGTACTGCAAACAGAGGCACTGAGTACAGGGTCTCCAGACAAAATGCAGGAGGCCCTCTGAAATTTGACTTTAGTAGAAGTATGCACAATTATTACATGGGACATTATGCTAAAAAGAGTATTTGTCATCTGCCTGAAATTCACATTTAAATGGGTGGACTATGTTTTTATTTGATAATTCTGGCAACTGAGCCTGGCGTGGTGGTACATGCTTGTAATCCCAGCATCTGGGAGGCTGAGACCAGAGGATCTGGTTCTCGGCCAGCCTCAGCTACCTAGTGAGGCCCTCCACAACTTAGTGAGATCCTGTTTCAAAATAGAGAATAAAAAATAGGGCTGGGGGTATAACTCAGAGGTAGAATGCCCCTGAGTTCAATCCCCAGTACCACCAAAAAAAAAAAAAAAAAATTCTGCCAACTTTATTTGAGTAGAGCCAGTTCAAAAGTGAATGAGGCAGAAGAGAGTGAAGAGTTCTTAAGGAAGGAGCCTGGGATCAAGGAATCTCTCAAGAGAGATCCATATGGTCACACTGCACTCGTCCTCTGCTCTAAAAGGCAAGTGACAGAAAGCATCCTCAGCTCCAGGAGAATTCAGAGCTGCAGCTCTCAACCCAGGACACACATCAGAACCTCCCAGGGGAGCTGTTAAAACTTCTCACTGCCTAGAGCCCTCCTCAGAGACCCACTGAATTGGTTTCCATGTGGACTGGGTATTAGCATTTTTTAAGGCTCCCTGGGTACTTGTAATGTCAGATAGAGTTAAGTACTACTGCCTAGGTGACCTCAAAGTCCATTCTTCCAAGGCAGAGGGCAGACAGATCCTGGCTTAGGATCTAACTTGATTGCTTCCTAAACTGTACTTATTTCACTGTCAGTAAAACTGGGATACAAATTATTCCTATATTGTAAGTGGTTGTACAGATTGCTTAAGACTTCCAGTTAAACACTGCAGATTGAGTGCATGCATTTAAACCCATCCTCTCCTGAATCCCCACCAAAATGACAGTAGAAGGAGAAAAACTGTACCCACTCATGCACCCACTCACTAGAGTAGAGAAAGCTGATATCTAATTGCTTGCACAGGGGAGGAACCAAAGCAAGCCAGTTTACAGCACCAAACCCCAGCAAGGCTCAGAAATCAAGGTGATGGGATTCTCTACAAGTCATCCCCAGAAGTGGGATAAAATGGAAGATTCACTGATGGTGCACATAGGGAGTGGAAAGATTCCAAGATCTTTCTTCTAACCCCTGTATCTGGTAGTGGTCCATTTGGAGAGGGAGACCAGAGAGGGGTGAACTTAAGAACTTACAGTAGACACTCGAGAATGCATGGTGAAGGAGAGGGTGGAGCAAATGATTAAAAGTAGAGAGGGCCAGGTGTGGTGCTACATGCCTGTAATCCCAGTACTTGGGTGGCTGATGCAGAAGGATCACAGATTCAAAGCCAGCCTCAGAAACTTAGCAAGACCCTGTTTTAAAATAAAAAGGGTTGTGGGGTGTAGCGTCCTACGCAACACGGGGTAGAGCAAAGCGGGCCAGCGCTTAGTTACCGGGGCTGAGTGATAGGGAGAGTGTCGCGGCCGGGCCCACCACCCTGGGGAGTTGGGGTAGCCCCCCAAAAAAGCGCACCAAGCCGGGGGTCCAGTCAGTGGTCAGGCGGCACTGCAGGATCTCAGCTTTATTCGAACATACAATAGAATATATGGGAAGGTCAGGTAGGGAGGTGAAGCTGGGGGGGGGAGCCAATGGGAGCAGATCTCGTCACCGGTAGTTGCGGGGGAGGGAGGTAGGCCTTTCCTTGACCCACCCACTGGCTTCTCCAGGGTGGAGGGGTCCTACTTGACCAAGAAAGGTCAGAGCCTGTGAGTGCCGAATGCCACATGACATGAGCGGTCCCTACAATTCCCCCTTCTTTGTTTTAAGCCCTCAGAAGTCCTCGTAAACAGTGTTCCTGTCTTAGGTTGTCCCTATCTTTCAAGGGATCTTACCCATCATTGGACACACTGTCACCTTCTGGACCTGGGAGCCGGCGCCCAGGGATCCTGTCTTAGGTCGCCCCTATCTTTCCAGGGGTCTTACCCGTCATTGGGTTTCCTGGGGCCTTATGGGATGTGGGGCATAGGCTGGGCAACATCATCGTAAGGCTCACAATGCCCGTATAGGTCATCAGGCTTGGCCGCAAGCTGTCGGTATTGGGCTATAAAACTGAGTACAGGGGAACTGGGGAGGAGGCTTTTCAGGTGCGGCCGGAGTTATTTTAGGAGCTGACCATCAGATGTGAGTGAGCACTGCTCCTGGGCAGCCATTCTCTCTGCCCTGCATTAGGGTGGCCGCCTGGAGCCTGTAGACCATTATTGCACTGTTTGTCTGTCCTGTGACAATGTTTTGCCAGTCCTTCCTGACTAGTGAAGCAGTTGGTGCACAGATCTCCAGTGTCTTTTGGAGGAGGGCTCGGGCCTGCCTAGGATCGCGGAATCCTGTTTCCACCCATGGTTTTTGAGGTTTTCCAGTAGCAGCGTCATCAGGAAGAATCAGGCCATTGGGGCAGGTCTCCTATAAGAGAGCATACAAGAGAGACTTCCTCGGGGGGCATGGAGCCCTCTGGGGTAGGTATAGATAGGCATTCCCCAGCCGGGGTAGGACAGTGTTTAAGATCTCTGGCTGGAACCCACAGATGGGTTGGGGTGCCCCGATGGGGAAAACACAGCCAAATCCTCATCCCACACTAATGAGGGGATCAGGTCCCCTCCAGAGATCCATCAATGGGTCCTTCCACCTGGCTTCAAGTACCCTGTATGGCACGATCCCAGTCCAGTGGCGCTGGAGCGGTGATGAATGTGAGTCTTGGAAAAAGTTAAAATGTTAAGTGTCAGGAGCGCCTTCCTGAGCTGCTCATGGGGTGGGGGGGATTCCCCCATTTTGTTTTGTAAGCTGGGTTTTTAGGGTGCGGTTGGTTCGTTCCACAATTGCCTGTCCTTGGGGGTTATGGGGAAGGCCTGTAGTATGGGTTATGTTCCATCTCTTGAGGAACTCTTGAAAGGACTGCCCAATAAAGCAAGGAACTGCAAAGCATTGAAGCAAATGTTGTACAAACACCGGAGAACTCCATGGGCTGTTAGAGCATTTTAGGTGCCCAGCCTCGATCTGTAGTTTAACAATACATGTAACTGCTGAGGCTTAACAGTTGGGAGTGGCCACTGCTCCACCCATACAGGGGGTCCCGGGGTCCATTGTATTTTGGGGATCTCCTGTGAGGCAGTAGCCTTTAGGATTGGGGGTGAGGGTGGAAGTTTGAGAGTTGAGCCGCTGTGAGCTAGGCCCGGTTTAGGGGAGGGAGATGAGAGACGGCGGTGGCTGCGCCCGCGGCCCAGAGCCCCTCTCAGCACCTGTGAGCAGCCGCAGGGGCAGCACCCTTGGGGAGTTAGCCAACCTGCCACAGTGGCGCCTGCGGTGATGGCGGCAGCAGCAGCATTGTGCGCCTCCCCTCCATTTTGTGTATCATGCAATTTTGGTAAGCAAGTCCCTGGAGGATGTTTTAGCCCACGGAGAATTGGGGCCATCCTTTTTAAGCTCCTTTAAATTACTGGGATACCAGGGTGCAGGCGGCCTATTTCCCCCAGGGTTAACGTTAACTGGGTACAGGTGACAAGCAGGGGGCACTGCTGGTTCTGCCTGGAGGTCCTCCCCACCTCGGGGAGGCAGAAGGGGAGAGAGAGACTCCTCCCTGCCACCTTTAGGAATGTTAGAGTTAATGGCCATCTTTGTGCCCAAATTTGGCAAGCTTGACGGAGCACGTGGCTCCAGGTAGGGTAAGGGGGCAGGAGCCTCCCGAAGGGGGTTGGAGGGCCCTTTAGGAGCCGAACTATGTCCCAGGGCCTCAGGTTGCTGTGGTAAAGAGGGATAAAGGCGAGATTGAGGCCGAGGAGCATTCCCAAATGGGTCAGGGGGCTTTTCCTCAGGCATCTTATTAGGCGACTCCAAAGAATTGTGCCCCGACAATGTTGAAGGGGGCTTAGGGGTACTTGACTATACTTTTGGAGGGGGGTGAATGATGGAAGGCAGCATTGGACTGTGCCTTTCTTGCCACCCGATCCCACGTGCTCCAGTAGGGAGCCACGGGGCGACCTTAACTAAGATGAGTCCCCGACTTGAAAGAGTGAAGAGAAGGGTTATAGAGGAAGACTGCTCCATATCTTATGGGGGTACACTCACCCGAAGTCCAATTAGCTCGTTAGCGGAATCCTGGGGGTCCTCATGTTATGGGGTACGGCGGGTCCCCCAAAATCCAGGTTCTTGGTATCGTGAAAAAAAGAATTTTAACACATACCAGTCAGAAACATCTGGCAGGATTTTATTAAAAAATTAGGGGGAAGCCGGGAGAAAGGGAAATGGAAAAGGGAGGGGGAATGGAAAGGGGAATAGGTCACCCGGACAAGTCCAAGGGCAGGTCCCAAGAGGGAAGGGGCGAACAAAAGGAAGGTGCAGAAAATATAAGAGAGGGCGGGGTCCTTCTTTTCCAGCCCCTCTCTCTCAGGTTTCAGGTGGGCGATAGGTGGGCTCCTCAGGTGGGGGAAGGTCACAGAAAAGTTGGATCCTCCTCTTTTCAGGTTCCAGGATGGATGTGGGCTTCAGGTGGTGGCAGGGTTTTTCCGGAGATTATCTCTGGCAGTGAATCTCAGGTGGGAGGCAGGAAACAAAGAAAAGCTTCCAAGGGGTGGAGTTAGTTTAACTCTCCAGATTTTTTTTTAAAAAGCTATATTAAAACTATATTTTTCTGAATTCTCCCGATACCATCCTCCTACCTAACCTTTTCTTCCTAGGCTACCTCATCACTCATACTCGGACACCAGATGTTGCATCCCACGCCACACAGGGTAGAGCAAAGCGGGCCAGCCACTTGGTTACCAGGGCCGAGCGAGAAGGAGAGTGTCGCGGCCGGGACCACCACCCTGGGGAGTCAGGGTAGCCCCCCAAAAAACCACACTGAGCCAGGAGTCCAGTCAGCGGTCAGGCGGCGCCGCAGGATCTCAGCTTTATTGGAACACACAATAGTATATATGGGAAGGTCAGATAGGGAGGTGAAGCTGGGGTGGGGAGCCAATGGGAGCAGATCTCATCACAGGTAGCTGTGGGGGAGGGAAGTAGGCCTTTCCTTGACCCACCCACCGGCTTCCCTAGGGTGGAGGGGTCATACTTGACCAAGAAAGGTCAGAGCTTGTGAGTGCCGAATGCCACATGACATGAGCAATCCTTACAGTGGGGATGTAGCTAAGAGGTAGAATGCCCCTGGGCTCAATCCCCAGTACTACTACTGCTGCTTCTGCTACTACTACTACTACTACTACTACTAAGAAGAAGAAGAAAAAGAAGAAGAAGAGGAGGAGGAGGAGGAGGAGGAGGAGGAGGAGGAGGAGGAGGAGGAGAAGGAGGAGGAGGAAGGAGGAGTGAAAGAGTGGGGAGGAATGGGTGAGTACCATCTCCTGAATTCCTGGATACTGGCCCCTAAAGACATACCTCAAAGGCAGGAGACTCTGAAGAATCTGAAAGATAAACAAATGCTAACATTTTGGGGTCTCCCAAAGAAAGTCTAGGTCTCCTTCACTTGACACCCACTCCCAGGACCTTCTTAGCCTGTGGGTAACTCAGTAGACAGCAAGGGCAGAAGAATCAGAAGAGAGTATCTAACATGAAAAAGACCAAAAGCAAACAGAAGGGGGAAAGCACTCAAAAAACAAACAAAATCAAGACCCAGAGATTATTCAAAGAGAAAATAAACAGAAAAACCTAATGATTCTGAATAAAAAACATTATAACAGCTGTCCAGGATGTCTAATACCTGAATCATTAATGCCTTCCAAATACTAAAGGGAAATGATTTCCTATTTAGAATTCTAAACCCAGCCAATTAAGAGTAAGGTGCACAAGATATTAAAAAATTCATGTGTGGAGAAATGGGAACCCTAATACATTGTTGGCAGGATTGCAGATTAGTGCAACCACTGTGGAAAACAGTATGGAGGCTCCTCAGATGAATGGGAATGAACCTACCATAAGATCCAGCAATACTACTTCTGGGTATTTACCCAAAAGAATGGAAACCAAACTATCAGACCAACGCATGTTTATAGCTGCACAATTCACAATTGCCAAACTATGGAGCCAGCCAAGATGTCCATCAACAGATGAATGGATTACAAAACTATGGGATATGTACACAATGGACTTTTACTCAGCCATAAAGAAGAACATAATCATGTTATTTGCCGGGAAATGCATGGAACTGGAAAACATTATGCTAAGTGATATTAGTGAGTCACAAAAAGTAAAAATTTGTATGCTCTTCCTAATATGTGGAAGCTAGGGAGACAGTGGGACATAAGAAGGACTCCAGATGAAGAAGGAGAAACCTTAGATGAGCAAAGAATTTGACTTAACTTAAAGTGATGGGGGGAGGGGGGAATACCCTACTGCACATGATATACTTTCACAAACATATCAAAGTCAATCACTAAACTGAACTTGAGAAGGAGGGAGGGCGAGGGAGTGGGGTGGGAATTGGGGAAGAGTTAAATGAGAAATGTGTGCATGTATGCCTTTACCAGCTTGTACCTAACAAAGATGCATGATTACAATGCACCAATAAAAAAAAAATGAAAAAAAAAAAGAAAATTACAAAGTAAACCAAGAAAAAAAAAGAGGGTTTACAAAAAAAAAAAAGAATCATCTCTTATGTGCCTTGTTATTGCTTCTATATTTGATGGAGGATGTGTCACCAATTCTTGAGAGAAAACTGAGAAACACAAAGGCATGGGATCCAGAAATCAAGTCATATACGGGAGTGAAACAGACAGGATTTCCAGGGTGAGAGTGAAAAGAAGTGGCAGACTGACAGTGTGTGGCAGGCCAAGAGACAGAGGACCCCAGCAGGGCTGGCTCCAAGTACAAGAGAACCTAATGATGGTTTGTTTGACTTATCTGGACAGGAGCTTTATACTTCCGTGGGAAAGTATGAGGTTTAATTTTTCTAGGCACATAGAAAATTAAGCAAATAAATTAAGTGACTCTGGATTCCAAATCAAACTCAAGTCATATAAAGAAGGAAATGGAGTCTTATGATACTTTGAAAATATTGTCAATAGGAAATTTGTTTATAGTCATAATGTAAGCACTGAATATTTAACCAAAAATTGGGAGGATGCGGGGAGAGAAATGTGAGGGGGAGCACATTCTTCAGTAAGTAGATAATGTCTATTTTAAAAATGAAACCATATGCATATTATTTAGAGATCTCAAGATAAATAACTAAGAAATAACTAAAGTAGTTGCCTTAGGTATGAGATACTATTGGGAAACAGATTGCTGGTTTTCATTATAAACCTCTATTTGACTTTTTACATTATACACAGATATTTCTTGTATAAGATATAGATCTTATACAGTGCTCACAGTAGTGAGTGTTAGCTACTATTACAGGTTGAATATCCTTTATATGAAATGCTTGGGATCAAAAGTGACTCACTCTTTTTCTTTGGTGGTGGGGAGGTGATTTTGAAATATCTGCATATACGTAATGAGATATTTTGTGGATGGAATCCAAGCCCGAACACCAAATTCATTTGTTTCATATGCACCTTATACACATAGGATGAAGGTATTTTTATGCACTGTTTTAACTAATTTTGTGCGTAAAGTTGTATAGTGAAGAGTTTTCCACTTGTGGTGTCCTGTCAGTGCTCAAACTGTTTCAGATTTGGGACAATTCAGATATGGGATTTTTTAATTAGGGGTGATCAACATGTATCACATCCTAGATTTAAAATGGAATGAACTGAGAAATTGTGGCTTGTGCAAAAAACTTCCTCCTTTCCAAATTACCAGTAGCAGAACTGGGTCCTCTCTATTCAAAGCATTTTAGAAGAGTGTCTGTGTCAGACTCAGCAATGAAGTAGTCCCAGTCTCTGAGTTTACACAGTTGGCAGCTAAGGGGAGAGGCAAGTATGTAAGTCACTATTTCACCAAGTATACTCTAGCAAGCACCGGTGACAAGGTCCCAATAGTTATCAAGCTAACTCCTGACCACGCTGTCCATCTCAATGCCAGAGTGGATCATCAATATTGCTAACTTTTTTTTTTTTCTTTTGTGGTACTGGAGATTGAAACTGAGGGTGTTCTACCTCTGAGCTAGACCACCAAACCTTTTTTTTTTTTTTAATTTTGAAACAAGATCTCATTAAGTTGTCTTGCTAAGTTGCTGAGGCTGGCCTCAAACCTGCAACCTTCCTGTCTTGGCCTCCCAAGTACTAGGATTACAGGTAGGTGCCACCATGCCTAGCAATATTGCTAACTCTTAATGAGTGCCCAGGCTTTCCAGAAATAATATATGCAATTGATCACATTTCCCTTTTTCATTTTCAACTCTTAGGGGGAAACCTGTATTTGTACTGTAAAATTTATGACAACACCCACAGGGCCCTGCAGTGAACCACAGTCACTACTCCATAGCTATTTTTACTTCTACCAAGATTTTTGTAAAGTTTGGCTTGCTCAAAGTATCACCAGCCCACCATCCTTCTGGTGCACTCATGACTTATGGATGGCCCAACTACACCAAACAATCAATATTCGGCTGCAGGAGATGGGAAGCAGGTCTCCCCTTCCTCTACCACTGGTGTCCTAAGCTGGGACTGGCCATGCTGAGCAAATTCACAGCACCATGGTGCTGAGGGCTGTAAAAAGGTCTTTCCTGAAAATGAAATACTAAAAAAATCAAGCTCAGCTGGATTGTGATTTAATAGTATCTGGCAAGCTAACTGTATTATTTTTGAACACACAGACATAAATTTGATATGAATAGTAAAACTGAAGTATAACATGGACAAAGGAAATATAAAATTCACCTAATCTTCAAAAGGAATTCTATACTTGAATAATTAACTATGCTCTATTTATAAAACTAGAATAATTGAAAACAGGATTTTCAGTTGATTCATATAGCCTCTGAAATATTTATTATTGCCAGTCGAAAAGATCTGTCTGGGGTTTGTCACTGAAAATGTCTAAACTTGGTGTCCAGATGTTTATTTAAGTTACTCCCACAGAGCTCAAATGTCAATACCAGGAGTTATCAGAGAGCATTGCTGTGTATCTTCCTTGACTAATATTCTTATTTCTTCTGCATCTTTGATGTTTTCTTTCATTAAAATTCCTGGCCCAAATCCACAGAAATCTGCTGGGCTTACATACAAAATTGGTCTGCACATTAGACATACAATGATGTCCTACAACTCCAAAGAGATAATATTTATCAGAAGCTATCACTTGAACATTATGATCAGCAGTAGAGAGTCAATTTAGAATAAAAAGAATACGGAATCCAGATTTTAGAATGCCTAACTTGCAGATTCTAACTTCCTGCTATTCTTCTTTCCTCCTGTTTAGATAAATCAAAGTTAGAGGGGGCAGTGGGATTTCTCACTGTGAGTCCATGTGCTCTCTTCTCCTCCCTCACTCCCTATATCCTGTCTTCTTTTGCAAACTTTCAGTAATATGACTTTAAAATAAAAGAAACCAGACTCTCTGTCAAAACTCACTCCTAAAGTTGCTGCAGAATAAGACACCCAGGAGAACATTTTAAAGGTATTATATGATGTCCTTTCCCTTTGTATGAAAGTTGCAAAAGACAAAATGAGTGTATTTTCAAGCTGACCAGATGAGGATTTTTTACAAAAGAAGCATGTGCCAAAAGTTCTATTCAGTTTCCTCAAACAAACTGAATTTTACCCACATTTTTAAAGCACCTAGAACCCAGAGAAAGGGGATATGAGTAAGTGAAATCTGCAAGAACATTCCAAAGGATCCCCTGCCTCGGAGGCTGGTCCAATCTTCTAAGCTAGGGTCACATGAAAGCTGAGACCAGCTGGGAGCAAATCCTCTACTTGTCCACGTTTCTTAGAAGAATTAAATCTGATTTGAACTCTTACATGAAGTGGAGAAAAAGTTTGGCACCAATGTGAAAAACCACTAATGACATAAACAGTGCCCTCTGGAAGGAAGGAAGTCATTCCTGGGGACAGTGGGTAGATTAATTAGAAGGTGTCACCAACAGGAAAATCTCCAGCTACATTGTTCATTTGATTGAATTATAGGATTATAAATTCATGTAACATAGCCAGAGAGGTAACTTCTGAGCATAGTCACTCAATAAATATTTATTGGCTTTTCAATGAACATCCAGTCCAACATTTCAATATTAATATCTATTGCATAAAATTGGATCCCCAGGCAAATATATTTGGGAAATGCTGGGTTAAATAAGTCAAATGGACTCTTTACCCTAGGACATCTCAAAATCTCTAATATGTGAAGGCAATTTTGAATTTCCTTGAGAGGCTAAAGGGAGAGACAGAGATGATGCTGTATTTCTCAAACTCATTTTAGCACCAAATTTCATTTTTCTCAGGATTTCTGTTTTAAGAGACACATTTTTGGGGACATGTGGATCACACTCAACTCTGTTTTAGAAATGAGACAATTCAAATCCTAAGAAGTTAAATGACTTGGCTGAGCCCTGTTGTTAGTAGCAAAGCAAGCACTCTGCCAGCTGTCCACCCCCACCTCCCATCCCACCTCACCCCCGTCACCAATTTATCTTGATTCCTAGCCCAAGAGCCCAGGACTCTTCCTTCTTGGAGCTTTTTTGTTGCTTTCTTGCTAAAAGACTTTGAGCCCAAAGGGAGAAGACATTTAAACTCTGCACTCAAGCATCATTGCCTGGTGATACGCCCTAATAATTTTAGCACTCTGCAGTCTCTTTTGAATATGGAAGAAAGTGAAGATCAGTTACCATTTGGGGGAAGCAGGGAGTTGAGTAGAATTCATGTTCTATAATACCTTTCAATTATGCTTCCCACATTTGTAATTATTAATATTCCCCACAGGAATGTTAATTTTAAGAGACCAAGCAATTAACCCTACAGTCTATCTCATGGTATATAATGGATGTTATAGATGTTCATGAACTACAATGGAATGATCAAACGGCCTGAGTCTTGCTTTAAAGAACTTCTCAGCACTTTGAAAGAAAGAATGACTGAATACCTCTCTGCCCACCAGCTCCAGAAGACATAAAGAGAAAATAATTTGTTTCTAAAATAGATCCAGGCTGAGAGGTGGGCTGGGCTGAGGATGCCAGAGGATGATAGCCAAGCAGCCTTCCAGGATGGCATTTACCTTGGTGGTTCACAATGGAAAGGATATGGTCAGTGACCAGTTAAATAAAAGCTTGCAAACTGTTTGTTTCTTGTGTTGTCTCTACTTTTTAAATAGAGTTTAGTTGAGGGCTGAGAGTCTGTAATAGGGATTTGTATCTAAAGTCAACAGTAACAGTAATCTTTGGTTAAGTTATCTTGTTGGAAGGTACTTGGCCTGAAAATCTGGAAATGGTTAATGACTGTTCTTGGAAGAAACATAAAATATAACTCAGGTCTAGCCCTCTAGTGGTGAACACCCACAGTATGATTCCTTAGTTAGTTATTTATATATGTACAGGGGATTGGACACAGGGCCCCACTGAGCTACATGCCCAGTCCTTCTTACTTTTTATTTTGAGATAGGGTCTCACAAAGTTATCCTAGGCTGGCCTCCAATTTTCATTCCTTCTGCCTTAGCTTCCTGAGTCGCTGGGATTACAGGTGTGCCCCACCACACCTAGCTCACAGTATGCTTCTTAAATTGTTTTCTTGGTGAAAAGAGTTGCTTATGAAAATTTCTGAATGGCCACCATCTCTTCCTAGTCCTAGATTGTGTCAATGTGATTTTTATCTTAGATTTTTGACTGGATGAGAAAATTCCTTTTAACATGAGTAGCTTGCAGAATGCTTCCGTATGCAAATTCTCCTGGAAAGAATCACATGGGTCAAATCTGAAGAGCTCTTCTGTTTAGGCTCTGGACATGCCTAGCCAAAAACTATTGAAAAAGAGATGTAGTTGAGAGCATGTAAGCAATCTGTGTTTCATCAGTGCATTTCTCAATTACTAGGGGACCATTTCCTAAGAGTGAGGATTTCCTTTCTTTTTAAGAACCGGCATAGTGTCCTGGAATCCAGAGAGTGGTTCTGACTGGGCCTAACTGGACTAATTTGGCCCCATCTGGTTCTGACTGGTTCCATCCAGTTCTGGCTGGCCCTAGACAGTCTGATCCAGCTCAATGCAGATTTGGCCAGCTCCATCCGGTTCTGGCTGGCCCTAACTGGTTCAGTTAGGTTCCAAACAGGTCCATCCATTTTTAACCAGTTCAGTCCTGTTCCATCTGGTTTTGACCAGTTCCAACAGGCTGTGATTGACCCAATCCAGCTCTTTCAGTTCTGACTGGATCTGATCTATCCAATCCAGGTCCATCCAGTCCCATCAGGTCCTAACCAGTGCTAACCAGTCTAGTCCAGTTCCATCCAGTTCGGATCAGTCCAATCTGGTCCCCCAGGAGCTTACTGGCTCAATCCGGTTCTAAAAGGCTCAATCCAGCTCCATCTGGTCCTGGCCAGGTCTCATTGGTCCAATCCGGTTACATCTGGTTCTGGCTGGGCCAGTCTGGTTCTGAATGGCTGTGGCCAGTTTAATCCAGTTTTGTTCGGCTCTTACCCATTCTGCCCAGCTCTTCCTGGTTGTGGAAGGAATGTGACAGGACCTCCTGATGAGAAAACCCATATGGATCTTAAGAAATCTGGATTCAATTCTTAGTTCCTGCTCTAGTTCACCAAATAATCAAGGGGCATATCAGCTAATCTCTCTGTCCTTCACTTTGTCCTCTTTATCTGGCTTCTCCCTGTTTCTCAGGAATGCCAAGTCAGCAGATGCTGGGAGCAGAGCCTGGAAGGCCAATTAGCAGGAGGCAGCAGGGAGCTGCACCCACCCCAGTTGCCCTCCTGCTCCTGCCTGTCTCATAAATCAATGTCTCTGGTCACACAGGGTCTGCCAGAGAGAGTATGAATGAATTTCAGACAACTCAAAGCTCTTCCCTTCAGATGAAGTAAAATAGCATTTCTTTTGTGAAGCACACATTTTGGTTCATTGTGAAGAAATATATCAGTGTCATGAAAAGAAGACATGATTCCTACCAAACTTAGGAGCAACCCTATTGCTGAAGAATGTCTAAGTCTTACTCTTCAACTGCTGCTGCTTCTGTGACATGAACTTAGCATCACCCCAAAGAATGGAAGGACAGAGCTCTGCCTCATGGAAGACCCATGAGTGGGCAACCTGACTCTTCCATTCTCTTCTATAAAGCAGTGATTCAGAGTGGGGATGGAAGGGGTTAACATGGAGACAGGCCAGAAACTGGAAAAATAAAGCTAACAGATGTTGTGTACTTAAGGACTATCTCATCCTCACAAGCCTATAAAGGTGATGGCATTATTATTCCCACTCTTCAGATCAAGGAGAGTGGGGTGATTCGGTTACTTGCCAGCTATACCCAGTAAGTAGGTGGTGGAGCTGAGCTGCTGACCCAGGCAGGTGACTGAGCTGGGCCAGTCCACCTGGGGTGGGGTAGAGAAGGGGTGTACCCTGGGCTGTTTTCATGCTTCTGGTCTTCTATTATTCCAGTTTTCCCTCATCATAAAGAAAATACCTGTGAAAGCTCGAGCCTGTCACAGTCACAGAAGGGGAGAGTCTTAGTGTAGGACGTGTGTGTGTGTGTGTGTGTGTGTGTGTGTGTGTGTGTGTGTGCATGTGTGTGGTACCAAGGATTGAACCCAGTGGCATTCCATGTTCGAACTACATTCCCAGCCCTTTTTATTTTTTTTTGTTTTGAAACAGGGTTTTACTAGGTTGCCAAGAGTCTTGCTATGCTGTTGAAGCTGGTCTTGAATCTGAGCTCCTCCTGTCTCAGCCTCCCAAGTACTAGAGTTACAGGCATGCACCATCATGCCTGGCTTAGTGTAGGGCTTTGATGATGTCATCTGTGGTTCTCCCCACTCCACCCTTCCCAGATTCCCAGCAAAAGCCAGGCATGGATATAAGCAGAACAAATGGGAATAGTGGCATGGGAAACTGAAAAGGGGCTTGACTTAGCACAAGACAGATATAGTCCTAATAGTATGTGGTCTTGAGAAAGTCACCACCTGGCTGACCCCAAGTTTTCTTCTCTGAGGGTGCTGGAATAATATCTGTTTCACAGGAAACATGTGAAAATTAGGGGAGATCACAGATGAGGACTCATTTCCTAAATAACAAACTCATGAAGGTAGTGTCAGCAGAGGAGAAGTGAGGGGTCCTGAGACCCTGGGTTCAATCCCCAGTGCTGCAAGGAAGGGAGGGAGGGAGGAAAAGACAAGATTCTTCAATAAATAGTATTTAAACTTTGATCATGAGGCTGATGAGGTCCCCAAGGGGGTGAGCACAGATGGGACACAGAACTCTGGGCAGCTCAGTGTTTAGTGACTGAAAAGACAGAAAGGGATGTGCAAAGGAACCTGAGAGTAGTCCCAAGTGGTGTTCAGAAACTAGGGAAAAAAAAATGTTTCTGGAAAGAGTGACCAACTGTGCCAAACACTGCAGAGAGGTCAAGACAAAGAAGGAATGGGAACTGACAATTGAATTTAGCAGCATGGTGATCCTGAAAAAAGCTTTTTCAGGAGAATGCTGGGAGCAAGCACTTGAAATTTCAGAAGATGAGAGGAAGATAGTGTGTTAGCTCTTCAAAGTTAGCCTTCTCACATTCTCTTCCTTTTTCCATTTTCTTTCTCTCCTACCACCCTCCAACTCCCATAAAATGTGCCTGTCCATTTCCCATTCCTTTAAGCCCTACTTTCCTTCAGGAAAAAGTCATCTAATAAACCGATGTGCATTGAGAGATTAATAAGATCTGATGGATACTAATTAGTCAGTAATAATGTTCAGACCCCAAGACCACTGATAGCTTTGGAGGACAGTAGAAGACCAAGATGTCACAGGATGGGGAAGAAGTCTTGGTAGGCTGATAGAAGTCGGACTGTCCAAAACAAAGAGGCGATGTTACAAAAGTGGGCACATTCGAAATAGACCAAGTCAGATAGTGAAAAGGAAAAAGAGGGTCACATTTATGGGTAACAGGCAGTATGTGATCCTTTTTATTTGGTACTGGTAATTGAACCCAGAGACATTCTATCCCAGCCCTTTTTTGTTTTGAAACAGGTTCTCACTAAGTTGCTGAGGCTGGCTTTAAATGTGCAGTCCTTCTGTCTGTCTCCCAAATACTGGGATTACAAGTATGCACTACTATGCCTGGTTATCTATGTTATCCTTTTTTTTTTTTAATGTAGTAACTGAACTGAGTTCAAGACTATCTCAAAAAATTAAACATTTAGCCAGGCGTGGTGGCACATGCTTATAATCCCAGCATTAGGGAGGCTGAGACCAGAGGATCCGGGTTCGCGGCCAGCCTCAGCTATCCAGTGAGACCCTCTGCAACTTAGTGAGACCCTGTTTCAAAATAAAGAATAAAAAATAGGGATAGGGGTATAGCTTGAAGGTAGAATGCCCCTGAGTTTAATCCCCAGTAACGCAAAATAAAATAAAATAAAATAAAATAAAACATTTGTGTAGTTTCAAAATTAGAACACAGATTTCTGGCACTGTGCTTTTTGTGTTGGGAATTAATTACAAGACAACTCTACACCAAGCAAAGAGCGCTGGGCTCCAGCAGAAAGAGTTGGCTTTGCCAAAGGCAGCTACACAACCACAGGAAAGTATCCACTTCTCTGCGCCTGCTTTCCCATTTGCAGTGTGTGGAACAAATGATATCTCAGCTTCTTCCTTCCCCAAGAATTAAAGACATTAATTCAAAGTAAGATTTGCCTTCTATTGCCAGTTATATTTTTCTTGATGGTGCTTCATTTTGACCTTTCTAAAAGTAGCTAAAGGGGAGAAGAAATCTTTATTATTAAAAATCCAAGTAATAGAAGATATGCTTCCATTTTTATCATACAATCACTACCGACACTATTTAATTCAATGTAAATATTATATGGTACAAAGGGAACTAGTGTACTTACTAGCAGTATTTCCAGACAAAATTTATAAGCACAGAGCCGAGTCTCTGTCTTTCAAGGAGTCCTTCTGTATGCTCTAAATAAGGACTTACAACTCTTATTCTTTTGCCTTAATAATATTAGTGAAATTTTTCTATACAAAGCTGGGGTTCTCCTTAGCTCAATGTCTCAATTTCCCCATGTCAAAATAGCTTTTTTAGGGAGTCTCTATTGTTCTCAGTTAATTTTTACACTAAATTAAAAGTTTCATATGGTGGTGATTTTATAACATTTTCCTTCATATGGCAAAGGTATTTCCTACACTGTTTCAGTCAGTCATAATTGTTACCATCGTTACAATAAGGTTTTCATATAAAGTCTTTTAGCCCTCAAAGTGCTCCATAAAGACCACACTTTGAAATTTCTCTCAAAACATACCCTACACATTAGATAAGGGGTCATTGACCTCATCTTACAGTCTTAATAGTTGCAAGAGTGCATAACTTCCCACTGGATTCAAAGGAAATAACGGCATTTAAATCCTAAATCTAATAATCTAATAATCTAATGCTATTCCAGGGGCTTACTCTATTTTGCCTTTTTTTCATTCCAAGTTTTCTAAAGTCATCTGGGAAGTAATAGATCATATTTAATTGTTCAGGGTTTTATGCTGTGCTTTCAGAATCACTTCTGATTTGTGGCCTGGCTATAGTTCAGTATTTTCCAACACTAGGCTAATATCAAAGCTTCCTCACTTAAGCCAGAAATTAAAATAATACCTTTTTCTCCCTGCTGTCAAGCAGCAAGTTGATAATATGACTTGCCATATTTTTCAAATGACTATATACACTCCTCATAAAAGCTAGATATATAATCCTTACATTTTAGCACAGGAACTCTCAGCTTTTCCTGTAAGAAGATGAACCCCCATCCCCCAACCATCTTCTCTTAGTGTTACAAACTATGCCATTAAAATTATAAAGGGTAAACTGCCGGATTTACCTAGTCCTCTGAGTGAAGGGTGTGACACCAATGTCACCTTTCCTCAAACCTCTTCTTTTTTTGATAGTATGCAGACAACTAACAAGTAAAAGGGGGAAGAATAAAGATACCAGCAGCACTAAAATAGTCACATAGTCCTAAAATAATTAAAAACATTCCAAATACAAAAGTCTCCAGAAGAGAAAAGCTCTTTTGGGCCTAAGCCAAAGACTTGACAAATGCCTCCAGATTACCTGAACTCTGGCCTAGCCTTAGCATGTCTAAAACCTGAATTTGACCTGGATGTGTGGTATTCACCTGCATGGCCTTGTAGTCTAAGGTGTAGAGCTTTTGTTACAAGGCTAGGATCTTTCTTGGCTGCCTCTGAGTGACCTTGAGCAAATCACCTCAACATCCTAGTTACAGGAAAAAGATAATCCCATAAGCTTTCTACCTTCTACATGGGCTCACAGCAATCCTCCTGCCTCCCCAGGGAATGTAATGTAGATTAGACAACCCTATGGAAATGAAAAGTTACAACTCCTATTGATGACGACTATGGAATGACACTATTCCTTATTACATCTCCCAAAGTTCAGATTGAGCCCAAGCTTCAGCCCTCACTCTTTCCTTGATGCAATCACTTGAAAATTCAAACTAAGAGTTCACAACTACTGCAGATTTTCTCCATTTTCTTAAGACTAAATTTGACTTTCTCAAAAATCTTCTCTTCTCTCAATAAAACCCATACAATGCTTTAGGTATTCACACTAAAAGAGCACTCTAAATTTTTAACTATGAGTTAAAAGGAAACTCTTAGAAATAGTTAAGTATAATGTTAGTAAATGACAAGCCTTCAAATAACCTACCTCTTAAATTTCAAGATATATTGTTAGGAATAAAAAGTTAATTAAGGGAAAAATATCAAACTTATTTTCAAAATGAATGAGGATTTACACTACCAAAGAGTTTTTTTGTGGCACATAAGTTGATTCTAAAATTCTAAATTTATATGAAAATGCAAAGGGCCCAAACTATCCAAGCCACTTTGAAGAGTAAGATAGCAGGCCTTGCTCCCACCTTACTATAAAGCTCAAAAAGAAGGCAATGCAGTATCAGCACAAATATGTTAATGGAACTGAAGATGGAGCATCTGAGACCCAGCTTTGCCTCCCCTAGTGCTACAAAAGTAGCTACCCTTCCCTCAGTGATGAACATATTACAGGTAGAATCAGAGATTTAATGTGAAAGGCAATATATATTATATATATATATATATATATATATATATATGTTTTTTTTTTTTTTTTTTTTTTTTTGCGGTACTGGGGATTGAACTCAGGGGCATTCTACCTCGGAGTGCCTCACTAGATAGCTGAGGCTGGCCACGAACCCGGATCCTCCGGTCTCAGCCTCCCGAATGCTGGGATTACAAGCGTGCGCCACCACGCCCAGCTTGAAAGGCAGTATTATAAAGCATTTTCTAACTAAGATTTTAAAAGATAAAAATGTATCTTCATGACCTCAAGATATGAAGATTCCTTAAAATAAGACACAGAAAACACAAAAGATTGATAGATTTGCCATTAAAACTAAGAATTTTTACTACAATGCACCATGAAGAGGATGAAAAGTAATCTCTAGAAAGGGAGAATATTTACAACAAATTTAACCAACCAAATACCAAATTCTTTGACTACTACCTTTTTTTTTTTTTTTGGTACTGGGAATTGAACCCAGAGGTATTCTACCTTTGAGCTACACCCCCAGCCTGGTTTTATTTCTTATTTGGAAACAGGGTCTCACTAGGCTGATGAGTCTTATTTGCTGAGGCTGTCCTTGAACCTGCAATCCTCCTGTCTCAGCCTCCCAAGTAGTAGGATTACAGGCATGTGTCACCATGCCCAGCTGACTACTACCTTCTATTAGTATTCAGACTATAGCCTACAAATCAATGAGGAAAAAACAAACAAACAACAACAAAAGAGCTGACACAACACAATAGAAAAATGGGCAAGATTCCAAAGGATACTTCTCTAAAGAAGATATCCAGGGGGCAATAAACATATGATGATTCTCGATGCCATTCCTAATTAGAGAAATATAAAGTAAAACCAGAATGAGTGTCTACTATGCAAACATTACACTGGCTAAAATAAAGGTCTGGCAATACCAAACAGTAAACCAGAACTCTTATACACTGTGGAAGGGGTGGTTGAAGTATAAAATACTAAAGATATGCAATACCCCATAACCCAGGATTCTGTGCCTAGGTATGTATCCCATAACATGTTACATGCACAAAAATGCTCATTGAAACACTGCTTATCACGGCCAAAACCTGGAAATATTATCAAAGTGCCCATCATAGTAAAATAAATAGTGGTATTAATGAAATAGCACATTATACAACAATGAAAATGAATAAACCACACCTTTATGTGACATGAATTTTCTAAGCAATATTTAGTGAAAGATACCAGGCATTATGATTCGATCTTTATAGAAGTCAAAACTGGGCAAAACAAACTAACTATATTGTTGCCTACATAACTGGCAAAATACTTTTTTGCAAAAGGATGGGGGAGGGTAATTACTAGTCAGGATAGTAGTGATGTATGGGGCAGAACAGGTGTTAAGAGGGGATACACGGGAAACGTATGGAGGCGTGGCAGCAGTTTCTCTACATCTGGTTTGTGATTACATAGCTGTTGCTTTGTCCATTAAACTACATGTATGTTTTATATACTTCTCTGTAGTTACATTTCACAAAATTACAAAGAAAAAGGGAGGACTAATTGTATTGAATATTAACACCAATTAAAGCCATGATTGTGTGGAAAATATTAGAAAGCCCAGAAACAGGCCCATGTTATAAGCAAAATAAAACTCCTTTTGAATTAAAAATAACTGTAAGAACTGAAATTAAAAACATACTAAATAAGGATAGAATCCATAATTGGATCAAGAAAAATATGTTCAAGCACACAAAGGTAGAATCCTGAAAAAAAAACGACTTCTACACGGGAACACTAAAAACTGTATGACAAAGGATAGACATTCTTCATTCATAAAGAATTTATACACCAAGAAAAACAGCAAGCACTCCATGAGAATAACAGGAAACAGGAATAAGCACTTCTCAAAAGGATAAAGAGAAATGGCAATAAACATGAAACACACTACATCTTCACTAAAGAAATATGCATTTTAAATGCAGCCTTTTCTATAATTATTTAATTTGCAATGATTTTTTTTTTCTGGTACTGGAGATTGAACCCAGGGGTATTCTACTTCTGAGCTATATCCAACCCTATTTTATTTATTTCAAAACAGGTCTAAGTAGCTGAGGCTGGCCACAAACTTGCAATCCTCCTGTCTCAGCCTCCCGAGTATTGGGATTACAAGCCACCACTCCTAGCTTTCTATTAGTTTCAAAAACTCAAAATAATGAGGTACTTTTTACATTTGCTTTTATGTGGGGAGAGAGAAGGTAGAAAGCAATTATTTTAACTGGAAAAACATGATGTAGAATTGAAACTTTATCACACATAAGTATGACCTAAATGTGTTTTCTGCCAAATTTTGTATTTGGACAGTCTCTATAAAAGTTTAGAAGTTAAATTTAACTAAGTACCAGTAAAATATCACCACTAGCATTTGAGGTTGCTCTAATTAATATATTTTATTTTTTCTTTTAATATTTTTAAAGGCTTCACATAGTGGACAAGAAAATTTTTATAACATTAATTTCTCTGGAGACAACCATATAATCATTTAAAATGACAAGAACATATATATAAATACACACACACGCACACACACATATATGTGTGTGTGTGTGTGTATATTTATATATATATATATATATATATATATGAGACTGAGGTTTCTGAAGCCTATATAGTCCTCTTTTGAGGAAAACAAGTGATGTACTGACAATTCAATTGTAACTTTAAAAAAAGGAAAACTAGTTTTCTTTCCAAATATCCTATATGTGGACCTATCATCTGTGAGAGCAATGAACTCAAATCAGGTACAGCACAGGAGGCTACTCCTTTTACCTAGCTCAGTCTGCTAGGACTTTTCCTACACTGTAAGTTGCTCCAGGCAAATCTGGTCATCTAGAAAGACCCTCTACTCTTCAGCATCTCCTCAAATTTGGTACTGCTTATTCCTAACCTGAAGAACGATAGCAGTCTACCTAAGGGAAGACAGGAGAAGGAAACAAATATTTGTTAACTATTTTTCTGAGCGTCTTCCAAGGTACTTCACGTCCAGTATCGTGTAACTCCATGCAAGCATGCATACAGTTTTCTAGACTGCCCCCTTCACTGCTCAAAAAGAGGGAACTATGTCTTCCTGACTCACTTTACGTGCCTGGTAAAACTAAGTATTTCAGTGAAAGACATGTAATAAATGCTACTTGGTAGAGGTAAGAATAAGGAAACAAGGTCACCTAAGTTCATTTGGCTTAGAGGAAAAAATATGTACTCTACTACTACATACTAAAATACCAGACCAATGCACAACATACTGCAAAACTTTAATACAATGTGGTTAAACACAACATTCAAATATTAAATTTTTCAAGCACATGAAGATCATCTTCTGAAAGACAAACTGGGCTTTTTGGTAGCTACCTTTGTGTAACTTTATAAAATTTTTTCACTCAACAATGTCTGACCCTTGATACTTGTTGGAAAGTTTGATGTGGAAAATGACAACTCAACAGTTAAAGATTTAGAAGATTATCCCAATGCCCATCTTCAGAATTCATCAGAGGACTGATCGTCATCTTCATCTCTTATTTCTCGATATCTTCCTGAAGGCTTCCCTTCTGGATTATAACTCTGCATTTTAATATTCAGTCTTTCAGCTAGTTTTTGTGCAGCGAGCTTTGCTTGCATCTCCTTTAAAACAAAGAGTAAAGCAAAAAGTTACACATTCACATCTTTTCCTTATAATTTTTCAATAGGAAGTTATTAACAGAATCTGAAATAAAGAGGCAGAACATCACTTAAATGTTCTTAAGTGTTCTGGCAGCTGTGTCCTGTCACAGATCCAGCAGGGCAATCCTTCTGAGAGCTACCAGCTTGCCATAGTTGTAGTTACTCACTTCCATTTATAATTAACAATGCATTGAAATGCCGACCTCTTCACAATAATTGAGTAATCCATTCAACACTGCAACAGTTACACACGTGGAGACTTTAAGTATGTGGGCACATGCATGTGTATATACACACTCACACTGGAAACAATCTGATCAAATGTCAAAAATCAATAATGTTGTGTTATTTCAACTGACAGAACCCTCTTCTCTTGATTAAATCATGGCATCTAGGTCTGAGAGTTACATTTCAATGGCACAAGGAAATTCAAGATATTAATACTAAGTGCTTATTATCCCTCTCCAAATAAAGTCCTACAGAAATTAGTACCTAGCAAAAAGTCCAAGTGAATTTCAGCCTTGCAGTCTGCTTACATACCCAAGGACTTCACCACTGACTGATGATGGGGACTATGCTTGTTCCTGACTCAGCTCTTCCCTTTTCTCCCATACTTTTTGAACTTCTTATGTCCTTTCCCTCAGGCTATGAAAATTACAGGTGTTTGCCAAGTAAACCAATTTCAAGCTAAAGGGTTTAATTCAACCTAAAAATGTCTTAGGACAGGCATTTCCTCAATTCTGGAGCCAAAACCAGCAGTCACTTTAATGCTCAGAAAGGAAAAAAAATAGTTAAAAGGAGTGACTTGAAAATGCCAATCCAAGTCAAGTGGGCTTTTATGAAAAGTTGAAGCAGATGAACAGGCTAGTTTTACATTAGTTGGTGCATGGTACATGAATGAAATCTAGCTAAGCAGTTATCTAGGAAGTGGGATGGGATGCTATTTTCTTGAAGCTTCAATCATTATTATCTGAGAATATCTAATCCTTTCAATTCCCACTATGGTCCCCACATTTATTTTCTCCCATTCTATCAATCTATACACAAACTCTCAATACGCATGTTTAAAATTCCATGCAAAACACATGGATCCTTGGGAACAAGCTGTATAAAATTGATTAAGATACCAAAAGCAGGAGATTCTTCTGACTTCATATGGGCCCTCCAGATTATGCTTGTAAGCATAGTACCCTATTGCCTGCTGAGAATACAACACAATCCTCCCACTCTTCTGTGCTGCCCCCTGTATTGAAGAAGATGGTAGCCTGGAAACTATGTTTCCTGATTCTCTTAGCAGGACACTGGGTTAGACTTCACCACTAAGAGGCCATCACAGGGGTTTTACAAGGTGGAAGAGACAGTCCATACTACTATCCTAATATAGGTAGAAGCATGAGCTTTAAGATGTGATATTCTGCAGCAGTCTCCCCAAAATTACTGGTAAACTACCACTCTGATGTTGCAGGTAGCTGTGACCATCTCCAGCTGTTTCCTGAAGTTTCAGTAACTAAGTCTAAAACTAGTGGCACATGTCTGACAGCTACAGACCTCCTTTGCTATTTCTCTCACACTTAATGCCTTCTATTAGATGCTCTCCTCCTTGAACTACCTGGAGTTTATTCTGACATATGAGAGCAGCATCCAACAGACAAGGAAAATTCAACACTCTAAATACCTCATAATTCTGTTTCTGCTGTTTCTGAAGTAGCAAAGAGTCTTCTATGGAAAGCAGCTGTGTGGGCAGATGGTGAAGCGGCAGGAGCCGCGCTGCTGTGATGTCATCAAGATGCTGCTTGTCCCTGTGCCGGCGCTCTGCTGAGGAAACAGGAGACCCTCCCCTCTGACAATGACTAGGTGAGTCATTCTGTTGGGATGGTAACCTGAAGAAGAGCATATGTTATATGATCAGACTTTTTATAGACACAATCACAACATTTGCACAAATGGCCTTTAGCCCTACACAATCAAACCATATGCACACATAAATGGCCTTTAGCCTTAGCAATCAATTCTTCTATAAAGGTAACAGCAAGCAGTTTACCTACATTCATTGTTCTAACAAGGGTATGTGTATATATACATACCTTTGCCTTTTCCTTCTCTCTTCACACTTTATACTTGAACTGAAGCTATTTTTCATTTATTCACTCAAAGAATATTTACAAAGGGGATTACTGTCCAGTAGAGGAAATACACGTGTAAACAACTTCAGTGCAATATAGTACTTCATTTACTAGGATAAGACATGATCACTTACAGGAGGAGAAAGGGAGGTGGTCAAAAAAACTTCAAAGTAAAATCTGAACAATCTTGGAATAAGTGCTCACCACGTACGTGAGGAAGGAGGGGCAGCGCATGCAGGGAGATGGAAGTACAGAAAGGGCAGAGGGACAGTCGGGCAGGAGGCTGAGCCCAGACCGCAATGAAGAAGTCTAGACTATTTAACAGGTACAGATTTGTACTTTATAAATTTCACTTTGGCAGCAGTGGACTAGAGGGAGGAACAGTTCATAACTGTAACCCAAGAGAAGAGAACGGAAGACAGGATGATGAAAAAATGATTAGAGATGGAGATCAAGGAAATACTTACATAGGCTTCATGGCTAGCAGACAGTGGAAAAGACACATTGGAGGGAAAATACAACATGGCAGTGACACTACTAACTTGAGAGGGATAAGGAAGAAACTAAGTTTGGGAAGAAACAGGAGTTCCACTTTTTATATTATGAACCTGACCTATTGTGAACACCCAAGTAGTTACACTTTCTAGTTAATTTGCCATGAACATCTGACGTTATGGGAAGACTTGGGCTACAGGTAGATGAAAGGCAGACTCTAGCATCCAGGTGGTATACAAAACCAGAACTTACAGAAACCAAAGGAAGAGCAAAAAGGCCAAAGAATATGACCTTGTCCCCCTGTCCACCATGCAAGGCTCTGCTCGCAGGAAGCCCAACGCCCTCCTGCCTAAGGCCTACAGACTAACAGATCAGCTTCCTAACTACACAGAAGGCTCCTCTCCTCTCAAACTTCCCTGATTCTTTATTTTGGGAAGAGAGTACTGAGGATTGAACCCAGAGGTATTCTACCAGAGCTATACCTTCAGTCCTTTTTATTTTGAAACAAGGTCTCACTAAGTTACTGAAGCTGGCCTTGAATCTGTGATCCTTTTGTCTTAGCCTCTTGTCTAAGCTTCCCACGTACTGGGTTACGGGTTTATGCCTTCATACCTGTCTAACTTCCCTAATTCTTGGTAGCTCTCATTGCTATTCCCTTACTTCCCTCTAACTCACAGCCAAATGACCATAATACAGAACTGGACCAACTTACTTTTTTTTACTTGATTAGATGACGCTTCTGGTTTTTTACAATGATCTCCTAGAAGTGAGGGAAGATACCTCACTACATAGAAGATGAGAGATTACTTGATCAAAGATTACACTTCATTTCTAATTGAAAATTAACGCAGTATAATTCTGGTTTTCTATGGAGTAGAAATAAAATGTTTTGAGGTTAAAAAAATATAATAATAAGTGGCAGGGTAGGGCTAAACTTTAAAGTCTTGTACCAACAATAACAACAAAAACATGTTTTAGGTATTTTTGACTTAGGGGTTTTCAGTTTTTTGAAGAAAGGCAGCATAGCAGTGGCTTGACTTTTTAATCTGATGTTACATTCTTATAGACATAGGCAAGTACCAGTTACCATCCCCAATTTAAAGATAGTTACATTTTCTATACAAACAATTCTTTTCTCTTTAAGGAGCTTTTATTCTTCTGCAGATCTCAGAAATAAAACTATGGCAAAGAACTCAGAAGCATGGCTTTTGCCTATCCTGCCCAAGTCTATTATCAATTTTTAAAACTCCTTTCAGCTCCTTCACCCTGGAAACTATTATTCCACAGATTATTTTTTTCCCCAAATATATAAACCTTAGGTCCTCATTTAGATCCCAAACTCTTTGAGAAGCATACTACACATGCAAACATTTTTGGCTAAACAATTCCATTGACTCTTCCAATTGCTTTCCTTTTAGCTTATAGACTAATCAAAGGAGGAGTTGTACATTAGAAAGAAAATGGTACTTTAAATTTAATACTCCCCATCTGCTACTTAAAGCCTTTTCAATTATTTGGCTTCGAAACTAAAATATTTTGACAGGAATCTTCCACTATAGCCAGGCGGGTTTCACTGTTTCTACGATATGTTTACTCCTTCCTACACACAGTGCTCACACAAAGCCCACTGAACTTAAAAGCATTCACTGGACCTTTTGAGTTTCACACATATGTTCTCGTGATAGGGCTGTTTCTGATACTTACACATTGGTTTTAAATTTATGCAGTGGGGGCACTGGGTTTTTGGCTCGCATTTCCAACACTTCCATGTAATGAGGCTTTTTAGGAGTCCCACTACAAAGGCCTGTCAAGTTCTCAGCACTTTTTTCTTCTGAGTAGTGTTCACCTTGGTCTGCAATCATGATCCTTTGTAACTTGTCAATAAACAAGTTGTCAACACCAATGGAAATATCTTTTGCTTGACTTGAAACACAAGGCTGAAGGAGATGCTCTCTAGCTTTGGTTGAAGAAGGAGCCCTGGCACTGCTGTGAGAAGCTGGGCCCCTGTTCACTGTGTTCTCAGCTTCTGGGGTCTCTGCATCACCTTCATGAGTAGGATGTACAAGTTCCTGTTTTTCTGAGGTTGTTTTAGATGACTTGATGTTATCTACAGAGGAACAGCTAGGAACTAGTGATGAAGTATCAAGTATCTGGTCAGAATTCTGAGCCTTTTCTATGTCCACACCAACTTCTAAAATTGCTTTTTGTCTTAGCTTACAGTCTAAACTAACAGGACGAAACAGTTCACTTTTCCCTCTAACCTCTTCACATTCTGCAATGGCAGTCTTCAGTTTGGCAACAGTGTCGAAGATCTTTTTACCTTTGTCGGGCAATTTGCAAATGAATTTTCTGTCAAAAAGAAAAAAAAAAATATATATATATATATACACACACACACACATATTACAGCCATGTCTTTAAACTTGAGATACATTACTTAAAAGAAAAAACATGGAGCCAGGTGTGGTATAATCCAAGGACATGGGAGGCTGAGACAGGAGGACTAGAGGTTTGAGGCCAGCCTCAGAAACTTAGGCACTACGCAACTTGGTGAGACCGTTTCGAAATACAGAATAAAATAAGGCTAGGGGTGTAGCTCAGAGGTGGGATGCTCCTGGTTTTGATCTCCAATAACACACACACACACATACACACACGAACAGGCACACTAAAAAATATTGTATAAAATTACAATCTGTGTATTGAATATAAATAAATTTCATGTTCAGTCTTGGATTCTACCCCTAAGATAATCTCATTATGCATATATAAATATTCAAAACCTGAAAAAAAAAATCTGAAGTTCAAAACCCTTCTGGCCCCATGCATTTACAATAATGGATACTCAACCTGTATAATAATCATTTAAGACATCTTCCAAATCAGCAGTTTTTAAAGTTTGATTTCCAAGACACAGGATGTGGGGAAATGGATCTGTAAGGTCAAAACTATTTTAATACCAAGGTGTTATTTGCACTTCCCTCTCTCTCACATGGGCAGAGTAGAGTTTTCCAGAAGCTATGAGGTATGAATGGATCCCATGATTGTGTATTCTGTATTTTAAAGTCTTCTCAGTAGTTTCAGGTAAATTAATAAATGTGGCTATAAAACATACATATATGTTTTTATATGTTATTTATTTTTTTTTGCGGTACTGGGGATTGAACTCAGGGGCATTCTACCTCTGAGCTACACCCCCAGCCCTATTTTTTATTCTTTATTTTGAAACCGAGTCTCACTAAGTTGCGGAGTGTCTCACTAGGTAGCTGAGGCTAGCCGCGAACCCGGATCCTCCGGTCTCAGCCTCCGGAATGCTGGGATTACAAGCGTGCGCCACCACGCCCGGCTCTGTTTTTATATGTTATATATACACATAAAAGCTTTCTGGGATGCTTGACAATTCTTAATGATTACAAAGGGGTCCTGAGACCCAAAAGTTAATTCTCTGCTATACACTAAAAAAACACTCTCACAAAGTCTGTCTCTAGTAGGAAGCCCCCACCCCAAATGACTATTTGTCTCTTTTGCTAAGTGACAGAAATTTCTGATTCTTTTTTCTTCAGTCATAATAAATGGGGAGGAAGGTTACAACTTAGGCCCTATATTCTTTGACATTACATTGATTTCACAGTTTCAACTACATATTGCACCTGTCTGCAACTGAGATTCCTATATTTTCCTAGCCTTCTCTCTCTTGAAACTTGTGGCCACTTCTCCAGCTTTTACTTATTCAGTTTTTAATTAGCTAAAGGTCTGTCATGCCCTCCTTTCAACTCTGCATCCCAAAATCAACCTGGAATCTTTCCTCTCCCACAATACTCCTATTTTTGTGAGTGATTCTCATACAGACAGTCGTCTCTGTCAACTACATATTCAATTTATTCCACACTTGATGAAGTTTTCCCAATCCTGCACAGCTATCTTCCTAGCCTATTTTCTTATAGACCCCTTGTTGGAAACCTCTCTGAAAATATCCTCCTAGTGTCTCCTGATTCTTTCAAAGCACCCTGCACCAAGCCTCTAAATAAAGTTACCTTAAAAAAAAAAATCACCTCAACATTTCGCCCCCCTGCTCAAATCTGTTAAGTCTGCCAGGTAGTGAAACTTTCTGGGCCTCATAAACCACTCTTTTTGTCCCTCTCTTCCCATCTCCTCCAGTTCCTGTAAGAGCGGGACTGAGAGATGAAATTGACCGGTTTAGGGATCGTGGTGGAGGGAGGAGGGCAAAGGGATTTGGAACACAGACGCTCTGTTCACCGAGCCAGAACAGTAACTGAGTAAATAACACCGAGGAGAAGCTGCCGGCCAGCTGCGGAGCTCCGCAGCTGCTCCGTGCGTCGTCCGGGGCAGAGGGCACCAGGCCTGGAAGAGTCGGCCTTGCGACTGTAGGCCGTCCATTGGCGAGCCGGGCTGAAATCGACCTGCCCCAGGCAAGGTCGCCTTCCCAGGAAGGGGTCGCGGAAGGGGTTGGGACCGTCCCCGGGAGCCCGAGCCCGAGGAGCCGGGCGGCGACCGCGCGGGACCCCAGCTTACTCGTTGCGCAAAAGTCTCTCCTGGCGCTTCAACATCTCCCGCAGCTCCGTCAAACTCCGCAGCCCCGAGTCCTCGGGAGCTTGGAGCTCGAAGCCGCGGGCCAGCGAGGACATTGTGCGGCGGCTGAGGCTGGCGAGGCGGCGGGCAGTCGGCTTCCTGGGCGGGCGCCGCCGCTGGCGCAGGATCGGCAGCAGGCGACTCCGGAGCACGAGCGGGAGTCGCCATTTTCCCGGAAGAACAGGTCTTCTTCGAGCCGAATCGAGCTTTATTGAAACGCCGGAAACAAACAAGGACCAGGGAGAAGGGGGCGCCCGCGGGAGCGTGCAGGGGCGGAAGTGACGCACTGAGCGTCGGCGTTTGGCGGGCTTTCGCTCCGTTTGTGCGTCCTTCGGCGTGTCCGCTTTCATTTGTATATTCAAAAGGCATTGAGTGTCCCCTGACCTCGCCAAGCTGTGTATACGAGTGAACCAGGAGCCCATGTTCCCTTCTGTTATGGACTTTACACAGTGACGGAAGGTGGAGATAATCAAATAAAACAAGAGCCGGGAGTGGGGTTGCACGCCTGTAATCCCAGTACTTGGGAGACTGAGACGGGAGGCTCGCAGATTCGAGGCCAGCCTCAGCAATTCAGTGAGGCCCTCCGCAACTTAGTGAGACCCTGTTTCAAAATAAATAAATAAAAATGGTGTAGCTCAGAGGTAGAATGCTCCTGGGTTCCATCCCCAATACCGCAAAAATAATCAAACAATATATGGTAAAATTGGAACTGGCACCTGGGAAATGAAATTGAAGCCGACACCTGAAGTGAAATTAAGCTGAAACCTGGAGGATGAGTGAGGTAGAGGAGAGTGCTGGACAGGGTTGAAATAGTGAGGTTCTAAAATGATAAAGTGGGAAACTTCCTTAAAGAATATCAGTATTTCCTAATAGGGCTCACGACATTGGAGCAGGACTTTCATTTGCCACACTACCTCGGGCATGGCAGGATACTCAGGGTCTCTGACCTGTGCTCACTAGTTGCTATGACACTGCCAAATCATTGTAACGACCCCATTCTCCCACGGTCCCTCTCCTCATTTTCAAAGGCCCACAGGAGACATCACAAGGAGTGAGAGGCACTGTCCAAGCACTTGAGAATTTGTCTATCACAATTTCTTGTCTTGTCTGTAGACAGAGGTACAAAAACTGAAGTAAATATTCCCAGGCCAAAAATACAAACACAGGTGACAGCAAATTTCAAACCCTAATGCCCAGCTGCTTTTTCTACTACACCAATTTGAAAATCCTCTTCTTCACTTTAGACATTTTTCTAAATGTATAAAATTGAAAAGGTTTATATTCTAGATGTAAGAAGAGGAAGACAGAGTAAGAGTAATAAGCATCAGACTGAGCTTTTACCTTCTATTTTTAGTTCTGCTGAGAAAACTGTGTCTCAGTAAGCACCCAAAATCACAGCACATATCACCTGGGAGAGTCACAACAGACATCACTCTCAAGAACTCGACACCTCCTCCCCCCCATTCTTTGGTTTAGAAAATTGAAATTTTTTTCAATTCTATGTAAGATGCTATATAAACATAAGCAACTCCCTCCCAATGAAATGGAAGGAAGCTTCAGGTAAAATCCAAAACTACTCCAGAGAGGCAAATTGTAGCCATCTTAACACTCCCCCCCCCATCTAGTTCATTCTGATCAGGCTAATTAATATATCAAAATAAATTTTCTCAATATTAGCTTTCAAGGAGTTTAGAAACCTGCTTCAGCCTTAGCTGAATAAGAAACAAGACCCTAGAGTCAGACTGGGATCTGATATGTTTTTGGTAAGCTCCACCCCAAGGCTCTCTCTTCTTGCCCTTGGGCCATAGCAGAATTTTTTTCTCCCCTATCCCCCAGTAGCAAACTCCCAAGGTCTTTTTACATATTTCAGATTTCCCCCCTCTGTGTTCCTTCTTGAAAGGCTGTCCCTTCTCCCCTTGCCACTTTTAAATAGTGGCTCATCTAACCTTCCTAGATTTCTCAAAACCAAATTTCTCTTTCCTTTAAGCACAACTATAATGCTTAGGGTTAAAATATCATTGCATGAAGTGTAATATACTTCTGTAACATGTTATACATGGTGATTCTTTTTCCTTTCTAACAGAATTGTGAAGCATTCTCTGTTGGGGAGCTGTGCTTGTGCTTTTTCTGACTCCCCTAATACATGTAGCAGGTACTAATTGATAGACTCTCCTTCTCTCATAGTTTTTCTCTCTACTGTTCCCCCATATTCTTCTTTCTGTAAATCAAATGTCTTTTTTGTCAAGTAAAAATCTTGAGCCTTTTATGTAAATATTAACCATAATTACTTTGCAGATATTTTAATGATTTGGAATAAAATGTTTTATACACATAGCTTAAGGCTTCAAGATGTCATTATACAAATCTGAGTTCCTACCAATCCCCAGGAACAAATGTCTGGTTCTCTAGCCAGTAACCAAGAGCTATGGCAAGTAAAGAAACTTCACCCTGCAACAGAAGCAGACTCCTTGCATTTCAAAATTAAAATAGGCAAAAAAAATCACTCCACAAACCATAGAATAAACAAAAGATAAGTACCTGGAACACAAGTTTTCACAGAAAGGTCTGTTGAAAAAGATATAGAGAAATTTAAACACAGAGAAAGAACAAATCAAGATACCATGCATACCACAGATTATGCTTTATTTGCAGTGGAGAACCAGGCAAACCCTTGAAAAGAAAAAGCCCACAAACCACAGGCAGCTGATTTCTGCTGAAGAATTACAGTTGCATCGCAAATAGCACATTTGTTATAAAAATGAATCTGAGCAAATGTTTGGGGATTTTGTTTCTTCTGGCTCCTCAGTGCCAGAAGAAATTTAAGTGGGGTACAGTGGCAGGCCCAGCTGATGCTGGTACCATGCCCATGAGCCTCCAGAACTATTGGCTAAATAAACCTCTTTCTTTGCACATTATCATATAGCCACAGGCATTTTGTTATAGTCACAGAAAATGGAATAATACACCACCCTGCATGCTCTTACTATGTGAACTTAACATTTCTCCTATTAAGAAATTAGATTGGTCGTTCATATCCTTGAATCTGGGCATACTCATGACTAGAATAAAAGTGACTTTTTTCCAGTCCAAATGATAAAAGGCGATATGAGTTCTGCCACATTTTCTTGGGGAGTGCATATGCTTGGAACTCAGCCAGCAAGACAGGAAGAAGTCTAAGTCTGTGCAGGTGTTTTGGCTGACAGCTCAAGCTTACCAGAAAACATCAGCCACCAGACATATGAGTAAGCAAATAGGTAATCCCAGCCTCCAATGGTTGAGTCACTTCCAGCCTTCAAGACTCCCAAACTGAGGCCACAGATATGATGGAGAGAATCCTCTTCTGAATTCCTGACCTACAGAATGGGTAGTCCAGCTGGGCATCAGCTGGGCCTGCCACTGTACCCCACTTAAATTTCTTCTGGCACTGAGGAGCCAGAAGAAACAAAATCCCCAAACACTTGCTCATATAAAATTGTTCTTGTCTTACACATTTAGGCTTGGGGTAGTTTATTAAACATGAATTGTAACAGGAATATTATGCTAGGTTGATCCCTTCCAGCTATGCTCTGGATCCTATCTGTTCTTGCCTCTTTGGAGATTTCATTTATGTGCTTATTCAGTAAATATTACTGAATGCCAATCATATGTGTTATGGTTTATATATAGAATGTCTCTGAAAGAACTCATGCATTGATGTTGAGTTGGTTAATCTTGAGGGTTGTAATCTCACCAGTGGATGAATTCATTGTTACTGATTTATCAGGTCATAACCTAGGCAGGTAGAGTGTGGCTGCAGAAGTGGGTCCCTGGGGTGTGGCCTTGGGGGCTGTGCTGCTGACTGCACCTCCTTCCTGGCTCTCTCTTGCTTCCAGCCTTCATGAAGTGAGAGCAGAGGACTTACTCTCTCCCTCTCTCTGCCTTTTGCCACCATGCCTTGAGCGCTGCTGATGTAATGTAACCTGACAGGGATGGAGCCCCTGAAATCTCCAGAACTGTGAGCAAATAAATCTTCCTTCCTCTAAATTGTGGAGGTCATGTGTTTGGGAAGACAGCAGTGAGAGTGCTGACTGAAACAATCCGTAGAACACATTGTTCCAGGCTTTGGAGATGTATTGATAAGGGAGGCAAATTCCTGCCACACCGAAAAACTTACATTCTATCAGATAGTTCTAAGTACTACACAGATCATTAATACAGGGTGCTACATATTTGATTAGATGATTGATGTGTGGTTTCCTTTTCTTCTTTTTAATTTTTAATTTTTTGATTGGTGCATTGTAATCATACATCTTTCTTAGGTACAAGCTGGTAAAGGCATACATGCACACATTTCTCATTTAACCCTTCCCCAATTCCCAGTTCCCACCCCACTCCCTCGCCCTCTCTCCTTCTCAGGTTCAGTTTAGTTTGACTTTGATATGTTTGTGAAAGTACATCATTTGCTTTATGGTGTCCCCCATTTCCCCTTCAGTTAAGGCAACTTCTTTCCTCATCTAAGGTTTCTCCTTCTTCATCTGGAGTCCCTCTTATGCCCCATTTTCTCCCTAGTATCTATATATTAGGGAGAGCATATGATTTTTTACTGTTTGTGGCTGACTAATCTCACTTAACATAATGTTTTCCAGTTCCATCCATTTCCCTGAAAATGACATGATTTTGTTCTTCTTTATGGCTGAATAAAATTCCATTGTAGCTGGGTGTGGTGGCACACACTTGTACTTCCAGTACTTGGGGGGCTGAGACAGGAGGATCTGGATTCGAGGCCAGCCTTAGCTACTTAGTGAGGCACCCTGCAACTTAGTGAGATCCTGTTTCCAAATAAAGAATAAAAAATAAGGCTGGGGGTGTAGCTCGGAGATAGAATGCCCCTGAGTTCAATCCCCAGTACTGAAAAAAAAAATTCTATTGCGTACATATCCCATAGTTTTGTAATCCATTCATCTGTTGATGGACATCTTGGCTGGCTCCATAGTTTGGCAATTGTAAATGGTATAGCTATAAACATAGACACACATGCATTGGTCTGATAGTTTGGTTTCCATTCTTTTGGGTAGATACCCAGAAGTGGTATTGCTGGATCATATGGTAGGTTCATTCCCATTTGTCTGAGGATCCTCCATATTTTTTTCCAAAGTGGTTGCACTAACCTGCAACCATCAACAATGTATTAGGGTTCCCACTTCTCCACACCCTTGCCAACATTTGTTGTTGTGTTTTTTTATGATTGCCATTCTGATTGGGGTTAGGTGAAATCTCAAGGTAGTTTTGATTTGCAGCTCTCTGATTGCTAATGATGTTGAACATTTTTTCATACCTTTATTGGTCATTTGTATTTCTTCTTTTGTGAAGTGTCTATTTAGATCCTTTTCCCATTTTTTGTTTGGGTTATTTGTTTTCTTAGCTGTGAGTTTCTTGAGTTCTCTGTATATTCTAGATATTAGTCCTCTATCCGAGGAGTACCTTGCAAAAATTTTCTCCCACTCTGTGGGCTCTCTGTTGAGGTTCTTGATAGTTTCCTTTGCTGCACAGAAGCTCTTCAGTTTAATGCAATCCCATGTATTGATCTTCCTTTGAGTTGCTTGTGCTTCTGGGGTCTTGTTGAGAAAGTTTTTACCTGTGCCTATGTGTTGAAGTGTTGGTCCTATGCCCTCTTCAAGTAGCTGCAAGGTCTGTGGCCTGACTTCCAGGTCTTTGATCCATCCTGAATTGACTCTTGCACAGGGTGAGAAAATGGGGTGTATTTCCATTTTCCTGTATATGGTTAACCAGTTTTGCCAGGACCATTTGTTAAAGAGGCTATCTTTCTTTCCAGTGTATATTTTTGGCTCCTTTGTCAAAAACCAATTGACTGTAAGTGTGTGGGTTTGTTTCTGAGTCTTCTATTCTGCTCCATTGGTCTATGTGTCTGTTTTTGTGCCAATACCATGCTGTTTTTATTACTGTGGCTTTGTAGTATAGTTTGAAGTCAGGTATTGTGATGCCTCCTGCATGGTTTTTGTTGCTAAGGACTACTTTGGCTATTGTGGGCTTATTGTTGTTCCAAATGAATTTAAGGACTGATTTTTTTCTATGTCTGTGAGAAGTGACCTTGATAATTTTGAAGTGTGATTTTCTGAAGAGGTAACTTGCAAACTGGGACATGAATGACAAAAAGTAATCAATCATGGAAAAATTTGATGGAAAAACATCCCAAGTAGAGGGAAGAGAAAAATATTAAGGTTCTAAAAGAGGAGATCTGTGTGTTCAAATAACAAAAAGACAAATGTGGAAGTTTAGGATTAGAGCTCACAATGCTTTGTAGGTCAGAAGATAAGAGTTGGGATTTTATTCTGAGAGAAATGAGAAGCCATTTACGGTATAGGATGACCCTCAATGGTTCCACTCCAGTTTAATCCCACCAGTTGAATGTGGACTGGACCTACTGAATCACTTATAATAAACAGAATATGGCAGATGTGATGGTGTGTTAAAAAAAAACTAGGTTATAAGATATTCAGATAGATATTTCACTAGAGAATATGTATAGATAAAAAAAAAAAAAGCACATTAAAAAATGACTGCTCCTAAGCTGGGCGTGGTGGCGCACGCTTGTAATCCCAGCATTTGGGAGGCTGAGACCGGAGGATCCGGGTTCGCGGCCAGCCTCAGCTACCTAGTGAGGCACTCTGCAACTTAGTGAGACTTGGTTTCAAAATAAAGAATAAAAAATAGGGCTGGGGGTATAGCTCGGAGGTAGAATGCCCCTGAGTTCAATCCCCAGTACCGCAAA